>VWZS01007222.1:206792-295549 GCA_013397075.1 Rhabdornis inornatus
TTTTTTGGGGTTTTTTTTTTGTTTGTTTGTTTTGTTTTGTTTTGCTTTTTGTTGTTTTGCTTTTTTTTGAAAATGCAATTGCATGTTTTGTTATTATGGATAATGAAAGTATATCTATGGAACCAAATTCAGAAAGGGGCCACCTTTATTTTATCCAGCCAATGGACATAGTAGCAGAAAACTGAATTTCTGTAAGTAAAGTGTTTGGCATCTTGTGTTTCATTATTGTGAATGTTTGTGCTATTGTTATGTTTATTCAACAGTGGAGGCTCACCATCCCTTGTGCTGTGAACTCCTGGGTTCCCAGATCTTTCTAGGAGCTCCTCCTTGCTCAGTGGAGCTGCCCCAGACTGACAGCACTTCAAGCTCTTTCCAGTCAGCCTGAAGTGACTTCAGCAGTGTCCCAGCTGTCCTCCATGATGCAGGCTGAGCTTTGGAAGGACAGGGCATTAAGGTGCCCTCCAAGGACACAAGTTGAGTTCAAGAAGCACTGACCTTTTCTGTGTGTTTCTGCCACTCCTTCTGTACCTGCACTGGGCAATCCTGTGGGGATATTCCTTGGCACTCCTGAGAGGATGTAACAGGAGGTCCTGAGTGCCCGAGGTAACCTCTGGGAACCCCTGGAAAACTCTGGGAACCTCTGGGCACCCTCTGTCACCTCCTCTGCCTCATGCAATTCACTGCAGGTACAGCTTCCCTGGGCTTAGAGCAGGGGAAGTTCATACAACTCCAGCAAAGCTGTTTAGGAAACCATGGCAAAGCCCAGCCAGAATGCTGCTGAAATGGCAGCAGATAGCCTGAAGATGCTGAGGCAAGAAGTAGAGGACAGAGCAGACTGTGGCACACAGGCTGATCCTGGTCACAAGGTCTTTGGTTCTTGGTGGAGATGAAGGTAAAAGCAGAACAGCAGCAGTGGGAAGGCAGCCAGACAAGGCTGGCCACCAGTCCCTGTGAAAACAGCTGTCACCACTGGGCTAAAGGAAAAATGCTTGTGTAAGTGGTCCTGAGGGAGCTGAACACACACACAGCACTGCTGAAAGGGGCTGTTCCTCCAGCCAAGGCACTGACTCCCCCCACTATCCCCTTGGCAGATGTTCTTTATCTGCCTTTGGTGTGTGGGGGGTGTTGTGGGCATGAACAAGCCTGCTCTGAGTAGGAACTTTTCTTAGCCAAGCTGCAGCCCTGAGGCTGTGGCTCTGGACATACCCATTGCATGACAGTATCTGTCTTCTGACTCACTCATGGGGAGCTTCTTCAGACATTCTCACTCAGCTTTCTTACTTAAGCATGGAGCTCCTCTCAGCTGTAGCAGCAGTTTGTGTTTAGTTTGTGCAGGGTGAAAACCAGGTCTTCTGCCCCAGTGTCTGTATATTCCCTACAGCAGGTCCTGGAAGAGTAGAGCCATAGCACACCCAAAATGAGGCTCTCCAGGAGCAGCACAGGACCTTGCATCTTGAGTGTCTGGTACAGACAGAAGCTGCACCTTTATGGAGAACTCCATAAAGTGAATTCCACAGGAGGACCTGTCCAAAGAACTGCATGTTCCTGATGGTTTGCTTGTGGCAATTATCAGAGTGAGGCTTAGTGCCAATTTAGCTGTACATGCCAATTTAGATGTACAATTTAGTACCTCCACAGCAGCAGTTTTGTACCAGGCAGTGCCTGTAGTAGGCATGGACATTCAGTGGTTTCCATGCAGCAGCTTTTGTGTTTGCATTTTTCTGGCAACATACAGTACTTCTGTCTCAGATGCTTGTGATCACATAAGCTATTCCAGAAGTGAATCTTTCATTGTAGTACAGAAATATTCAGCTTTTTGCTCAGGCTTGGAAAGAACAGAAGAATCTGGTGGCTAACCACACAGGGAAATCTTCACAAGGGCTCAGCAGCCCAAAATGTTGTGATAAATACAAGCCTAATCTAAAGATATCATTGCAAACTCTTGAGTTTCTGAAGCGTGCAGGCTGTGGATCAGAGCTTGCAGAAGGCAATTGCTGGGGAACTTTCTACCTGATGCCATTGAAGTACCCAGGAATGAGACCTTGACTAGAAAGCCAGGGAGCAACAAGGTGAATTCTGTCACACTTCAGAATAGGGCTGGTGTTCCCAGTGATTCTTTTTCCTCCCCTTGCCCTGCAAACTGAACAGCTTTGTCGACTCTGCTAAAGTGTGAGGTTATGGTTTGGCTTTTGTGCTGGAGATGAGATCATTCAATTCAATAAGCCTTGGTCAGCTGTGGTGCTTGGCTGGCCTTTCAGGGAGCTCACTAACATGGGTAGGAACTCCTTCCCTCTGTACTGACCTTCCTTTTGGCTTGTGGAGAGACTTGGCTTGGTTGAATGAAGGATTCAGTGAGCCCCAGAGCTGATGGATGACCTGATGTGTGGCTGGAGCAATGACTAAGGAGTGGTCCCTGTCCTCTTTTGATAAAAATAAGTAAAACCTCATATTTTTCACTGGCTCTTTCAAACTTTGTGGTATTTGTAATAACACACCTCTTGTTCTTCTTCTGGGGATACTTTGCTGCTTTGTTCCTCCCTTCTGTTTTGTAATAATCCCTTGACTGGGCTACTTATTCTAAACTTCTGTTGTCTTTATACTAATGCACTCTCTGTCCTACTGTGAATCCTGGCTGGAACAGAATAGTCAGGCCTTAGGATGGGTACTTTGCTCCCTGTCCTGTCTGGGCTTTCAAACCATCAGCATCCCTTCATTTTGCCCCCATTCCTGAACTGATAGGATTGAATGGCAGGAGACTCTTTTCCTTTCAGATGCTGTGGCCTCCAGGAGATCACTGTAAGGGTTACTTGGAGCATCCCTTCCCTGGTAGACAGGTTATCCATTCCTGGTGCTAAGAAACACATATTGCTGACAGCATAATCCATGGCACATTATTTTTTTACTATTCCTGAGGAAGCCAGTGTTTTTTCCATGTATTAAAGCAAATGCCCTCCAGTTTCAGCCATTAGTCCATAAGGAAAGTGTATTGTGTTTTCTGACTGCAGCCTGGTGTTTCTAGTAGGTGGGCAGGGTGACCTTCTGCACACTGATATTTGTTGGCAGCTCTGGTGGTTGCTGTCAGTATTTCAGGGTTCAGACTGTTGGCATAGCCTTATGGATATGGATAATGGATAGATGCGTGTTTTCTGTGCTGGCCAGAGCAGAACTGGATGCTGTAAAACTACAATGGTGCAGCACTGTGCTTGCATCAGGACACCCAGCCTCTTGGTAGAGGAGCTCATGTCTGCCCACACCAGCAGAATGGGCCACAAACTGAGAGAGCAAGTGTGCCCAGCTGCTGGGACAGGCAGGAGGAGAGTGCCTGCTGCCACAGGCTAGCATGCCATGCTTGGGAGTGGTTGTTCATTCAGGACAGCATGCTTTGACATGCTGCTTTTGCTCTTCTCTGGAACTGAGTCTATTCTTATTACCACCCTCTCAATTTTACAGGAAAAAAAATATATATGTGACTCGTGTTGCAGGCTAAGCTTTATGAATGTGGACCTTTGAAGCATCTCTTGGGCAAGGGTTGCTTGTTTGCCCAGAGCTTGATAAAATTGGTGAAACAGCTTGTGAGCAAATAGGTAGCCATGAGGCTAAGCTGGTTTATGGCAAGGACATGCCTTGTCATTATCTTTGCTATAGGTACTCCAGTGAAGGAATGTAACTGCACTTGGGACCTATGACGAGATCTTTGTATCTGATCAGGGCAACCATTTATTGAAAGGGTTGGAGCAGCTAACAATAAGGAGCTTCCTTAGGGATTTCAGCAGCAGACAGCCTCATTTGGTGTTGCTTCAGGTGGAAATAATGAACTTGCTGCAGCCATCAGCTCTGTAAATGTTCACAAAACCATTACATCACAGCTCGACAAAAAATTTTGTATGCCCACGATTTTTTGTGACAGGGTGTGAAAACATTTCCTAAGGCCCATATACCTTTAGTTGTTTGCCCTTTTTGTTACACTGAACTCACAGAGCATGTGTGTTTAAGAATATCCAGCACTCAGCTCCACAAATACAGGCTTTCCTAGCTCCTGTGGCTTCTAACAGGATTACTGGCACTCCCAGCACATCTGTAAGTCAGGATTACTGGCTTTACCCAGCACAGCTGCAAGTCTGGCTTGATACACAGATGGTACCAGCTTCAATTCTCTTATATTGCAGAAAAAATATTGCCTGCTCCATTAATTTCTTAGTCAAGCATGTCCATATGTCTGCTGAGCTTTAGTTACAGTCTGTATTTTTCAGGACAAATTTTATAAGATTTGCTTCAGTTATGCAATTAGAGGTTTTAAAAAGAGGATGTTCATGTACTGGAAGGAATGTGCAGAAATAAACACGATGACTTTTTTTTTTCTTTTTTTATTTTCTTTTTCTTTCAGTCTTTTGAAAGAGTGTTGGTAGAAAACAAGCTGCATGGCCTTTCTCCAGCTCTCTCTGAAGCCATCCAGAGCATATCTCGCTGGGAACTGGTCCAGGCTGCCCTCCCTCATGTGCTGCACTGCACTGCAACGCTGCTCTCCAACAGGAACAAGCTGGGTTAGTGCTCACATGGGGTTGTTTTCCATTATTACAAGTTAAAATATGACAGATTGATGCTCAGGGTGCCAACAAATTCTAAATCCTCAGAATCCTAATTAGTTTCTTCTGGGGATTGCCTTTCCTGATGATTGCCTTTCTCATTGATAGAAGGGTAACCTGTGAAATCTTCCCCAGTGAAGTTAGTGGTCTGATGAGCTAAAGAGTCAGAGTAGTTCAATAATATTTTGCTAGTTATTTCCCAGCAATAATAGAACATACTTAAGCACCCAGTAGGCATAGATTCCTTGAAGGAATATGTATTTCTCTCAAGGCTTGTGCTGCAGTGGTCAGTTGCAAAAGGTACTTTTAATATCTTCAATTTTTAGGGTTTTTTTTTCTATTTTTCTTTTTATTTAGACCAATGCATGTGACTCTCAGCAGACAGCCAAACAGACAATAGAGAGGCAGATCCAAACCCAACTTACTTTACTTCCTTTTGTACTGATTTCAGCAGTGATTTCAGCAGGAATTTGCTTCCTGAGACATGCCAGTAGGGAACTTTAACAAGACACAGCTTGAGCACCTTGCAGTGCTCACTGGCATTTTGTCTTATTCAACAAAGTCAAACAGAAATGACTTTTGAGTTGGTTTCTTTTGGGACCACTCAATGTCCATGCTGCTGTCCATGCCCTGCAGCTGACATTGCAGAGACTGAACTCCAAATGCTGGGAAATAAATGGAGGCTTCTGATTTTGGAGGTTTCAAATAAAACGAGATGAAATGCTGGTGCTTTTGATTGTAGAATTTTCATTTTCAAATGCTTACCTGGGAGTTGGATATCCAGCCTGCAGTGCAGCTGTGAAACAATCTCAACAGCATCATTGATGGTGAGAATGGCACCCTGTGAGATCCTGTGATGCATTTTTCCATGCAGGACATCAGGATAAGCTCGGAGTAGCTGAAACAAAGCTTCTTCACACTCTTCACTGGATGCTGCTGGAGGCTCCCCAGGACTGCAGCAATGACAGATTTGGAGGAGACAGAGGCTCCAGCTGGGGAGGGAGCAGCAGTGCCTTTATCCACCAGGCTGAAAACCAAGGATCACCAGGGCATCCTCGGCCCAGCCCCATGACTGATGAGGAGGAGAATAACAGAAGGAAGTTCTTCCAGAATTCCATGGCCACAGTAGAGCTGTTTGTGTTCCTCTTTGCTCCCCTGGTCCACAGGATTAGGGTAAGTGGTATACTGGTGGGATTCTTGTGTACAGACAGCGCTGAGCAGGAAAGGAATGATTCTGCTTTTGTGATTATTATTTAATTCAGCTTACAGTGCACACTAGGGTGTTGCTGGAAGTATTTTACCAAGCTGGCAGAATACTGCTGCCATTGGGAAGAAATCCTTCCAGTGACATGAACAATCACCACAGCATCAGGCAGGCACAGAGATAAAAAAATACAAAGTGAGCCATTTTTATCCTGTGGGAATGGCAAGGATCTGTGGCCCCTGTGAAGTCTCTGGGATCCTGAAAACTGCAGAAAGGATTATGAGCTTTAACTTGCTCCAGTGATTCTCAACCATTGCTCAGAAAAGCCTTGCTAGATTTTCCACTATGGGGTTGCCACTGGGATTTGTTGTTGTCATTACTAATCATCTTGATGCTAATTACCAGGTTACAAGCATGGCAGTGGCAAAGGCAGTGGAGCAATTTTTTGTTCTGAAGTGTGAAGCAGGCTGCAGCCTCCTGTCTACTGGTGTTCCTCTCTTCATTTTGTGCTGAGTGCATCAGCTTTGCAGGGTGATGTGATGAAAAGACATTTTCTTCATGCTCTGACTCCTGCCTCTGGGAGGCTGCCATTTAGCCTTTATATTTCCAGCTAGGCCTGGAGAAAGAGTAGGTCCTTGAAAAAAGGACTAAAAGAGGACTATAAAGTCATGGAGTGCTGGGGCTGTCTGTTCTAATCCTGCTTTCTATGCTGCAACAGTTGAAGAAGGTAGGAAGGAACAGGAGATAAAGGATAATCTTTTGATTAAGGCAGGTAAAAGGAAGACTGGAGAACTAGGTTCTTTCTCTACTTCTGCTACTGAGTTCCTATGTGTAGTGTTTAATTTATTTAGCCCAGATTTTTCATACTTGTTTACTGGTTTTCTGTGGGCTACAGGACAGGAAGAAATACTGAATTCTTCCCAGTGTTGCACACAAAAATGCAGGCTGCCTTTGAATAAATGAAATGAAACCAGGAGTTGACCTTGGCCCTTAGACACTGGAGTTCTAGTATTCTATATTAGTGTTTCTGGCATGTTGTTTTCAAGATGGGGTTAATAACAGTATCTCAAGTTTACCTCGAAAATCTCAGAGATCTCTGGAATACTGTGGTGGTGAACATTGAAAAGCTAATTAAAACATGCACATTTCTGTCATCAAAACCAAGTGCAGGAGAGGAGTTAAATGAGGCATGTGAATGGTTCACTAAGTGAGCTTTGTCCTCTCAGTGTCTTTTCAGTCTCAGGGGAAGAATTCTACCTGATCAGACAGCCAAAGCAATGCATGGCCTCAAGGGAGATGACACACGTTTGCATAGACAGACTTAAAACATTGAATTCCTAACGTCTGGGAGGATTTGTGACTTGAGCAAAAACAAGTTTTTAAATCAGGCTTTGGAGGATGCATGTAATTCTTTAAGTGCATAGCTGTAGGCAGAAATGTTGGCACATCACCACAAGCAGTGCAAAGTGAATATGCAGCATCACTGCTACCAGGTCTAAAAGCCTTGCAAGTTGCTATTAGTAAAAACAGTAATTGAAACCAAGCTTAGTTTGAGCCAAGCTTGTGAGTTGATTATTATGAGAGGGCACTAACAGAGGGTAGGGAATAGAAGGGCTGGAGAGCTACAAGCAGTCAGTTCCTGCCATTCCTTTAGCTCTGTCTGCATCAGCCATTCCCACTGCTGAGGCATCTGGGGCTGTCTCAATGGGAGAGTGAATAATTATAGGTGTTGTGCACCTGTAATTATAGCACCAAAACTTATGTTTCCATTTTTTTTGCCATATGGGGGTAGCTGGAGCTATACTGACATTTATGTCTCCTGATGTAGATCTGCCATTAGGTCAGTAAGTGCACAGCTGCACCTTGATCCTGCTAGGATTTATTTGTGTACTAATTTATATGATTTCAGCTGTTTGCATATGTAAAACACCAATAGCACAAGTGTCAGTAGTACCAGTGTCTCTATGTATTGACAGAGTTCAGGTACAAACAATGCTAATGATAACAGCAGTAATGTATAGCACTGCTTCATAGGAATCTGTTACATGTTTCCTCAATTTCTAAGTAATGTTTAATATTTAATATTCTTTTGGGGAAGAAGTTCAAGTCTTAGAGTGCAAATCCTGAAGTTGAGCTTGAATACTAAACATAAAGTGGTTATGTATAATTAAAAGGAATACTTTGTGACAGGAATGGCCTTTTCTGTTACAGCTTAATGACCAGGGGAAAACAGGATTCATTGACTAGAATAGAAATTTTATTTGAAAAAAACCTTTGTATATTTTTGGACTGAAATTACCCCGTAATTTTTTAGTAGCCATAGCTGACCTCTCTAGAGCCTGCTGAGTATTGTCAGCAGCCCTTGAGTTAGCATTTACTGACTGGACAGCTGCACATGATATCACTCATTTCTTGTAAGGTCTGTGCATTGGAGAAATGTCAGTCTTCACAGACTGGGAACAACATTCTGTTCTTCTTTCCAGGAGTCTGACCTGACATTCCGCTTGGCTAGTGGCCTTGTTATTTGGCAGCCCATGTGGGAACACAGGCAGCCTGAAGTTTCTGCCTTCAATGCTCTTGTAAAACCCATCAGGAACATCATTACAGGTCTGTGACTTTGCTGTGGTGATGCAGCTCCTGAGATCTGGGGAGCCTTTCCCTTTGTTTGCCTGATGCTGCCCTTGCATTCTGTAGCCATTGTGTATGAAGGAATTTGTTGATCCTGCAGGAACTCATTAAACTTTAGAGTAGTTTAAGGTTGTTTCCACTCTGAATCAATTGCATAATAATTAAATATGTGATGGGAGAACCATTACAAATAGGAAATTAATAGCTTTTCAGTAGTTATTATTTCTGCTAGCCTTATCCTCCTTAGTTGCTAAGAAGGGTGAAGACAGTATCTCACAGCAGCCTGGCATGAGCAAGGAAATCTTTCCCAGACTGGCACTGGACAAAAATGAACAGTGAAGAGCACACAGGTGGTTCTTCTGCTACCTAAAATTTGATTTCCAGCATGTTATGAAATTAGAAAACATAGTTTCAAGGCAGTCCAATGAAGGCCTAGGTTGTAAATTCACTTTTGGATACTGGTTGCTTTTCCTTTGTGCTTCAGCCATAGTGAGATTGGAGTTGGGTGCTTAGGCTTCCAAGGCTTTGGCTTCTAAGTCTTTTTGTTTGGCCTAATCCTAAAAAAACTTTTACTGTTATCTTTTAGACAATAGTTTTTTTATAATTCCTGCAAGGCAGTGAATTGAAAGTGAGTGGGGTATACTGCTGTAGCATTGCTTCCACTTCTCAAAAGCATGGAACTGTAGTTTTCACCATAGTGAAAATGTAATTGACTAAATTAGATTTTTCTGGTAAGAGGTCATTTTGGATGTAATATTTTGTTCTGAAGACTTTGTAGACCTACTGGGAAAGCCCAGAATTAAAAAGATTCAGGTCTTCCAAATTATTTAAAACAGTCTTTACATCTTGCTCTTCATCCCTCTGCTTCAACTTCTAGAATTAAAATACAGTATTTCAGCCCTGGAACTCACAAAGGGAATTAGTCCTAAGTTTTCTTTGACTGTTGGATTTTTTTCTATAGGTCTGTCTGTGGTCAGAAAAATCCCTAAAAATAGTTTCAGAAGTAAAGTCTGGAAGGAAAATGCTCCATTATGTTTTGAAAGTTTTTTCAGCAGGCCAGAAATACTAACTGGAATGGGGTTTTTTATGTCTAGGAAGATGCTGCTGTCTTAGCATTTTATCAAACTGGGGGAAAAAAAAAAGTCAAATTTACTTAAATTTTCCTTCAAACAACAAATTTAAAAAATCTAATGAAGAAGCTTTGCAGTATGTGGTTTGCAGTTAGTCTGATTCGAAGTCATATCTGCACAGCTTTCAACAGGATTTTAAGACTTGCCATCCTAGTCTGTGTGATACCCTTGGTCTGCTGCAGTATTACAGATCAAACTTTCTGTGTGGCATCCAGAACATTCTGTGTGTATTTCCTGTGCTGAAGGCATTTGCCAGATTGGAAATCACAATACACCTTGACTGCTGTAACCTAGAAAAGGACCTGAATACATGTACAAATAAGATGAAGAACTCCAGAATCAAAGGCACTACTCTGCACAGGAAAACACAACTGATGGTGAATGGATTTAGGATGAAATTTATATTCAGATTTAATTTTTAAAAAATAGAGATTTTCAATAGACAGTGCTGTTGACAACACGATCAAAGAACTGAAAAAAATTAACCCAGTCCTATTTTCTTTTTATGGCTGTGACTAGTGCCTAGGAAATTTGCAGCAGATAGATGCTGTTTGGTTTTTTTTTCTGGTTTATCCTTTTATTATAACACTTTATAATAGGTACATTATAGTGCAGGAGACATTTCCTGAAATGTCCTGCTTTGACTTCTTTTCTCAGCCAAGAGAAGTTCTCCCACCAATAATCAGAGTGTGACCTGTGAATCCCCTAACCTGGACAGTGGACGTACTGAGGTAAGTTCTGTGCTGAGATTTGGCAAGCTTCAATAAGGTGCTGAGGGAGAGGGGAATAAATATTGAAAGAGAGCTTGCAGTTGCCACCCTAAAGTATTCCATCTCCAGAAATTACAGTTATTCACAGCTCTTCCCAGCCTAGGCTCCCAACCTTGTTTGCAGGGGAACCAAAGGGTATGGGGTGTATCCACCTGGATCTCCTTGGCCTTATCCTATCTTATAGGATGGAAGCCTGATCTTGTGTATGGCAGGAGGGCTGGAGCTTGATTTTAAGGCCCTTCCATCCCAAATCATTCTCCTGGGCAAGAGACCTGTGCAATGTACAATATACCCTCTGCCTGTACAATGCCTTGTATTGAGAAGCCCCAGGCTTGATCAGTTTTTCCATGATATTATGGTATAAGTAATGGTGATGTCTAAGCTCAAATTGCACTTATAAAACTAACATGGGAGAGATGAATATGTTTATATACCTATTTTCTTTTTTACAACTCTCCAAAGGGACTGCAGGTGGTCTGTGAGACAACTCAGCCAGATCCTGTACCTCCAAAGGCTTCTGTTTCTGCATGTCATCCTGGAAACTCCTTGGATGGAAGTGTATCCTCCCAGACCTCCCAGGAGAGAAGTACTGCACATCCCAGGTACAAAGCCCTTCAGGAGAAACTTGGGCTGATGTGATTCAGTGGTATCCACTTTTGTCTGGACGTGCTGAGGGTGCTGGATGTTTGTATCAAATCCTTAATGCAACAAATCTGAAAAAGGTGGCAGCACGTACTACTCAATGCTGCTTTCTTTGGAGAAATCTCTAGCTGGTCTGTTGGAACAGTTGCTTTGGTTCTTTCTAGAATGTTGTTTTTTTGTAATTAAAAACTCAAAAAAACCCTTCAGGTTCACCCCTTCTAGGCTGGGTTCAGCTTCAGGCAACTGCTGTATTATCTGGCTTCCTCCTGGCCAGATTTTCTTTCCCCCTAGCAAAGAATTTCTGCAAGCTTCTCTCCATTGCCTTCATTGTGCCTCCTTTGCATCCTGCTGGACAGCTGGCTTTAGACCACTGACCCAAAAAAGCAGGCTAACAAAGCAGCACAGCTGTGCAAATGTGCTTCCAGCTTGTCCTGCAGAGCTCAGGCTGTGATTTCCAGCTTGGCACTAATAAATTCAGGTAGAACTGGATTTTCAGTGGTGCTGGACACTCAGTAGTGCCATAAGGTAAATCAAGCTGATGAGTATTTTCAGAGATTTTGGAGAGGGAAGGCTATGATTTTATAATTTTAAGTGCCTATGGATTTAGGAGTGTCACTTAAACACTTGAAATACCTGTTGCTTATCTCTTTTGAGAAATGTCATATCCAAAACACTGCAGTTTTAAGAAATGGCTTCATTACAGTGACAGAAGTGTAGGATGGAGTGATTTTCTTGATGCCAGCTAGGAACAGCTCTGATCTCTCGAATGGGAGCTCAGGGCATCCTTTCACTGATGCAAAGGAAAAAACTCTTTGTTAAGGCTCTCATCCCATCAGGAAGCTTCCCTTGGGCTTTTAAATCAAGCCTGTTGTCAGTTCTGGGTCTGTATTTAATTTGTGTTAATGTGAGCCAGCAAAACTGAAGGTGGGGACAGAGCTGCCTTTATATGTGTGAACACTACTGCTCAGAGTGCACAGCTGTAAAAAAAATAAGCAGCCTTTTAAGAAGACAGAATCAGGTGATCAATTTGTCAAGCAGGGTCTGGTGGTTGCCATGGGGATGATGCTTCAGACAGGCTTTGAAGAGAGAGAGCATCATTATGCCTCCTCATTTGCAGAACTCATTGATGAGTTAAAACTGTACAGGGACCTTTGGTTGCCAAGCAGCAGATAACTGTGGAAAAAGTGTTGTTTACTCTGCTTACCACCAGCCAAAGTATTCCTTTGTCCTTGGCCAGGGGTTGAAGGAAGGCTGCATTTCCACTTCCCCTGGCACAGGGGACAGGCAACCAGTAGCTGATTATACAAGCACTGGATTTTCCTCTAAATAAACTACAGAGTTTGATTTCTGGTTCTTCAGAAACTGTTTAAACAAATGGCTTGTTCTGATCCTAGCTAAGTGTCTCTCCTCCCCTCAGTGTAATTCTCCACATAGATAAGACACAGTTTAATCCTGAAGCAAATAAACCACAGCCCTTTACCCAGCTGCTACCTTGAACAGGCTGCCTGGGAAGCAGACTTTGCAGGAAGGACTTTGGTTACAAATATTTCATAAGGAGAACATGCCTTGCTCCAGCCTGTGTCATGCCTCAGTCTGCCTGTGCCACAAGTAGGGGAGCATGAAAAATTCTCTAGCCCCATAGACTGCTCAGGGCCCTGTAGAGACCAGGGAGCATCACCTTTCACAATTGCTACTGGGTTTTATTTCCTCTGCTGGGATACTTGGAGTATACTTCTGGGTTTTTGCAGGCTAAATCTATGTGACACAACCTAAACTTTGACAAAAGCACGCTTCACGTTAGGTCTATGGGGAAAACGTTACAGCATATTCCCATTTCACATTGTTTTCTTTCCTGATTACGTTGTTCAGGTTTTTTTGTGACAGCACATTTCAAAGTTGTCAAACTTGCAGCCTTTTTACCTGGAATGCAGCCTAGGGGAGAAACTTTGAATCTGTGTGTTTTGTACAGTGTGGCATATGCTGACACAGGCTGGGCTGCAGTGGCCAAGTGCCTCCAGCATTGGCTTGTGGGGCTGGCAGCAAACCAGCTCCTGCAAGTTTGAGCTCCAGATCCATGTGTTGATCCAAGCCCAGCCTTGACACCTGCTCATAAGATGGAGCAGGGTTCATGATTCCAGTTGGTGCCAGTGTTCAATGTTCAACTTTTTCTCCTTTGCCAGTTCCATGCCTGTGTTGGAGGCACAGGGCAGAGATCCAGCAAAGCACTTAGCACATGCACTTCACTTCAGCACTCAGGGGTCCCACTGTGTTGGTTTTCCTGGGATATTTTTTCTTTCTCTTGTATTTACA
Source organism: Rhabdornis inornatus (assembly GCA_013397075.1). Lineage (NCBI taxonomy): Eukaryota > Metazoa > Chordata > Aves > Passeriformes > Rhabdornithidae > Rhabdornis > Rhabdornis inornatus. The sequence goes on from VWZS01007222.1 coordinate 220,060, forward strand.
TATATCTATGTACACAAACAATGGGATGGGAATGCTGGAGCAGCTGTCTCAAAGCTTTATTCCATCACAATCATCAGTCTCATTTTACAGAGCCAAGCAAGGGAGATGGAACAGCTTCAGGTCCTATTAACAGCAGACAAAATTCTCTTTGTTACAAAGTCTTTTAACAACTTTCTAGCCAATAGCATCATGTTAAAAGCCAACAAGCATTTGTTCAGGCAAATTAATAAAGCCACACATACATCTTGTTTTGAACAATGGTGGCTTGTAATAGCTTAAAAACAATGGATAAAGCTTCATTACTAAGCTTATGTATTCCTGGTATATTGCTTAACATATTTTCCTGAGGCCTGTCTTTACACAGCTCACAGCCCTGTTGTTTCTGTCTTTGCATCTTCAGCATTCTTGCATTTCTCCATCCTGAGATTTGCTTTCACACAGCTTCCTGAGAGTTTCATACCTTTTCTATTTCCCCCACCACTTGTCAGTATTGCTGCTGTTCCCTAAGGCTTTTCTGGACTGTGGCTTTGGACCCATCTGTTCAGAATGGGGTGGTACCTAGCTGGAGATGGGGATCTCCTGTCCACACTGTTTGCATGCTGTCTTGCAGGGTTAATAATAAAAATGGCTTTTAACAAAAAGAAAAACACCAACTTGATGTTGTTGTGATGATTCTCAAATGCCTGAGAATATAATGCATAAAAGTACTCTTTAATTTTTATAGAATCCCAAAATCCGAGAAACGAGCAGGTCACAGAGATGTGTTTCCAATACAGAGTGGAAACATTCAAAATGTGTATTCAGCAGACCAAAAAAAGAAAAGAAGATTTCCAGAGTTCCTGCACCACCCCCAGGATTTCACACCTCCTCTTACCATGTGATTCTCATTCCTGTGACTCTCTTTCACTTGCTTCTTTTCTGACAGACTGTCTCCTGACAGCTAGTGTCTGTCCAGAGGGTAGATCAGGCCAGTTGTACTCTGCTGGGAGAAAAAGAAAAGTGGTATAGAAGATTAGGAATAAAAGTTTTGGGGCATTTTATTGCAAAAAGATTGGCTATGAATGACATATAGATGCCTTTTAAATCTGAACTTTCTAGATTCTCATTTCTGAAGCTCACTACAGATGTCTTGCTTTTGTGTGCATTAATTTCTACAATACTTAGAAAATTCCATATTAAAAGCCATCAGGAAATTAATAGGGCAAGAAAATGATAGTGAGGGCTTAGAAGGGTTCTTTCTCTAGAACACCTCCACAAAGAATGCCCATAATAGTAACTTTCATTTATATAGGAATCAATTTAATTAGCTTAAAAGGTTAACTAGCTTAGCTGCCTTGCTTGCTTTTTCTTAAGTAAAGCCTGATATGTGCAAATGTAAACCATTCCTAAATATGTATTACAAGTATCAGAACAGCAGATGCTCAAGGGTTGTCTGTTTTCTGCTGAACAAATTATTCAGTCAGCACAGGTACTGGAGGTTTATCTTCATATCACAGTTTAAGAAAGCACCCCTATCCAAGAAAACACTTAACAGCATGTACTGGAGTTGTCTGGGGATCTGAAAAAAGTTAAATGTCCAGTTATGTGTCTTCAATAATGCTTTTCTTAGTTAGGTACCTTAGTCCCTGTAATGGGAGGTGTTTTGCACCACTTAATTAGTGGCTTGTCTGAAGTTTCTTCTGTGTTCACTCAGAGTCAGGATTAAAAAGCATGAAGGAGATGAATTTTCTCATCTTTGGGCTTGGTTGTTTATTAAATCTTATCAAAAGTACAGAGAGCTCTGCAACACTCCTAGCTACCAGCTAGAAGTGAGCAAAATGGAGCTGAATTTAGCTAGCTACAAGGTGTCTTAAAGCTAAACAGTCCAATAGGGAATTAACACCTATATTATTTATACTTTTAACCCAACAGCCAAATTCCTGTGACCCTTAGTGTGACATTAACTGTCCAACCAAAAACTACTGCCTGAAACTATGAAGAAGAAGGAAGAAGAAGATAGAAAAGAGACAACACCCAAAATCCTCCATCTTGTCCCTTACCTATTAGTATATTATAAAAACCTCAAATTTAAAACCCTTCACCATGTGAAATCACACACTTCTGTTTACTACACACCCATGACTTTAACTCCATCACTCAAATTTGGAAGCCTTCTCCAAAGGCTTCTCCTGGGGGTCAGCGCCAGAAAGCTCAAAAAACCCCCAGGTTTCTGGGATCCCACAAGTCCCAAAGAGTCAGTTCTTTATGCAGAGTATCTAAAAAGGCCTGAGGGACATGATGACTAACATTTCCACCCCTGCTTTTTTTTTTTTNTCCCCTTGTTTTTTTTTTTTTTTTTTTTTTGGAACAGGGTGTCCTTGGTGATTCCACCGTGCCAGAAATCCCGCTACGCCACGTACTTCGACGTGGCCGTGCTGCGCTGCCTGCTGCAGCCACACTGGTCCGAGGAGGGCACGCAGTGGTCACTCACGTACTACCTGCAGAGGCTGAGGCAGATGCTGCAGGAAAAGCCAGAGAAGCCCCCCGAGCCTGAGATCACCCCTTTGCCAAGGCCTCGCAGCAGCTCCATGGTGGCTGCTGCACCCTCTCTGGTGAACACCCACAAAACCCAGGTAAGCTGTCAGGAAGAAAATAACTGCTGGACACTGCGCTGTTGGGAAAGATAAGAATTTGACAGGAAGATCTCACAGATATGTATGCATAACAGGAAGATTTTTGAATGTAGAATCTGAAGAAGAAAGAGAAATGATAGCAAGTTTTGATATAGAAGAACTGCTGAGCCAGTCTTAGTAGATAACTAAGAAGCCAAAGGGTAAAATGAGTTGGAAGGGGTTTTTATGACTCAGAACAAAAGATAAATCCACTTCAAACAAAACATGTTTTTACCAAGCAAAAAGCTTTTCACAGGCAAACAAAAATGCCACATTGCAAGTAAAAAGAAAGATCTCAAAATTTTCTACTGTGAGAAAACTGAAAAACAACTTCTAGCTTAAACTGTAACATACTAACTTTTTGTGATTGGAAAATAGTAACATGAATATGGTAATGTTAGTAGTTTTGATAGGCTATAGATAATAGTAAAAGTATTGATTGGTTGTCATGTATTAAGATGCTCTGCAATGAAAAGCATATAATGCATTGTAACCAGAACTAGAGAAGTTTCAGACAAACCCACAGCTGTGGCTGAAAAGGCTGTGGGCTGGGCTCTTGTCACCCATGACCTGTAAATTCCTGTATCACCTGGATACAATAAACAGCATTTTGAAGAGCCACCTGGAGCCCCACATTCCTCATGTTTCAGTATGAATCAAGCAAATGCCACTTTATTGCTCTCTTCTAACCCTAATATACAATTTCTCTACCCCTACACGCCATCACACAATTTATCATTGGTAGAAGCCTTCTTGCACAAGGCAAACATGCAGACTTTTCTATTTTTCATTGGCTTCAGAGTTTCTTGGCATTCACCTTCAGCTCTTCTTGTCTCGCCCCTTGTTTTCTTGTTCTTCTCTCTTTCAAGGTGACTTCAAGGGCAAAGCTGCAGGCCTAGCTCAGGCTCATTAAAGCATTCCTATCCCTTTCCTGGCTTCTTCACTCCATGCCCATTTTCCTCTAAAAACCTTCCCACAGTTGTGGTGATGCTGTGAAGGGATTGCTGAACAAGCAGTGATGGGCACAGCTTTGGTGTTGGCTGGCTTGCACAGAGGTCAGACTCTTGCATTGATTCAGAAAGAGACCCTGAGAACAACGAGTTTTGAAGACAGAATCAGAGGTGGTGACTGCTGACAGCTGGAGTGTTGATTTGTTGTACATTTGTTTTTAGCAGCAAATGCTGATTTGCCTAGTTGATGGAACTGCCTAAAAACATGTAGCAGAGATTCTATTTTTGCCATCTGATTTTATGACACACTCAAATAAAAGACCTGTTCATTTGGCTATCAAATTTCTTTTTTTGAGTGGGAAATCTCATAATTCTTGGTGTTTTTCCTAAAACTGCTGCTTTCAGTGGTCTGACAGATTTTAACTGGAAGGAAGGTGAAATATCTTTTCTCCAGTGGACCTCAGATGCTCACAATCTAGAAAAGCATAAACAATGTAAATATTACTACTGTTAGTTTCAGATCTTGGGATTCCTACCATTATTATGCGGGCTGGTGGTTATTTGTGGTTCTAAGGGCTCAGCAGCAGCAGTATTGTTTAAATTGTATTATATTTCAGTGTCATTTTTATAACAAGTTTCATCCCTGTAAAAGCTTGGCATAGCTCCATTAAGGCCAGGGGATAAGAATTGCTATTCAATCTTGATCTACCTGTGCATGAGGATTTTATAGGATTGCTGTGTATGTACAAAAAAACCCTAATTAATATCATCTCCTGGAGGGAAAATTGATGTGTTTTACTGTTTCCATGCATGTACTGACTCTTTGCTTTTGCTCATAACAGCCTGGTTGTTTTGCATGTTAGCAAGTTTAGCTCTCAGTGCAACAAGGAGTGCAGTCAGTGCTTTACAGAGGCAGTATAAATGAGATTGTCTTCCATGGGCAGACACTAGTGTTGCCCTGGTTTTGTGCTGCAAAACACTTCTTTCCTTACACACACTTGGCTATGCCTTGTTTTTCTAGGCTGTTTCCCTTGCAGAAGAGTCCATTGCTCTTCTCTAATATTTTCCTGTTAAATCCATTTGGCAATTCCACTGGGCACACTGTAGCTGTTAGTGTGAGGACTCTGCCCAGGGCATGCTTCTCTCCAAGGCTGAGTCTGATTGCTTTTGGTAACCTCTGTGTCAATCCAGTGTATTTTTGCCATGCTTCACTAAAATAGAATCCTGTCCCAGGGTTTCCAGTTTGTTAAGCAGAACAGCTGTGATGGAGGAAGTGAAATGGTCTTCCAGGCAGCAAAACTTTCAACTCATGCCCCTCTTCTTTGCAGCTTTGAGGACTGAAACCCATGCAGCACACAGAAGCAGCTGGGCTCTGGTTCATCCCAGCCAACTGTAGGAACTTTACTGCTATTCTTACATTCAGTCTCATCAGACAAGGCTCTCTGCTAGTTCAGACAATGCCACCTCCCAGAGGCTGGGATTTGTCCCTGCTGTTAACACAGGGGGTTGTATGCTGAGCCTTCACAGGCTCATCTGACACAGGATTATGCTTAAAGCCAGTTTTTTTTGGTCTAGATCTGAAATTCCTAACACAGTGTCATCATTTCTACTCAAAGGTTGATCGGTAACTTCTCAAAAACACTGGCATGCTGTGCTTCAGCAGGATAAAGTGGCAGGCAAAAACTGAGTAAAGAAAAACACATCTGCCTGCAAATCACATCAAGGAGCAGTAGATTTCTGTGGCACATCAACATTGTTTCTATTGTTCTGCCATTTATCAAGGTAATTGGTAAACTGATGATCCTGAGTTTTTCAGCAAAACTCTCACACTTCCTGTTGGGTCTGTGTGTGTAAAATCACATCTCAGATATAAGCTTGGGCTGAAGCAGAGGGGATTGAGAGGACATGAGGAATATCCCCCATGTGTTGCCTAGTAAACTGAATGGCAAAGTAAGAAAAGCTTCAGTGCAGCATTCTGGCACTCCTTGTTGCGTGGGAAAAGAGGGGATGGATGGAGTGTGAATAAAATGAATACTGTCTGCCTTTGAAAAGTGATAAAGGACACCTGTATGACACTTGTGTGCAGTGAATTCACTGTCAGGGCAGGTGTAGGACATGGAACCTTCAGACATTCACAGGCTGCTCCAGTCTTGCACTTCCTTTGCAGAGGGAAGAAACAAAATTTAATCACAGCACCAATGCAGCTGTAGTGCTCACTGCAGTGCTGATGGAAAGCCAAGAGTCTCAAGTCTGATATCCTGAGAGCTGAGAGGAGAACTAATGAGCTGGCACACATACAGTCATGCAGGAGGAAGACAATAGAAAACAAAATCTAGAGGAGCAGCCCCCAAACCCAAATTATTTTGCTGTCCTATCAATCTTATGCTTATTGTAATTGCCATGTAGTCCACTGCATAGAATAGCCATGTTTTTAATCACTCTTTGACAGGATTGATTCATTAAAATGTATCATATACCACACTGTAGATTTAAGATAATTCTGTATTTTGCTTCTCTGGTGCTGTTCCTGAGCAGATTTCAAAGCTGGGTTTGTGTCTGTCTGTTTGCATGGCTTGTGTCTCTCTAGGACCTACTCTGTCCTTTGGTGATCATAAACCACCTACTAAAACACTGATTTAGAAAACAATGGACAAAGATACTTAATCCAAAATAAATTCATACAGTGTTTTACAGCCAGAAGAGGCCAGAGGGCTATAAAAAAAGCTAAGAAAAAAGCTATATGGAGTAGTTGCTGGCCAGTAGTTGCTGGTTGAGAGCAGCTAGGGTTGAATCCTGATTTACTGTATATTGGATTTTATATGTGACTCCTCCTCTGAATCTTTAGTCATGTATGCAAAGTGGTAGATAAGCATGCCTGTACTACCAACAGTGGTGAAGAGAAGCCTTGCTGCTGTGTGTCTCCTACATTCTTGTGCTGATAAAATTAAGAGGGAGGATTCAAGGCTAGTCTTTGATTAGTCTGAAAAGTCTCTGAAAAATGTGTGATGCCCAGTATTTGGTACTGCAAACACTAACTGGTGTTAGACTTCAGCTGCAAAGACTGTTACTGGGTTCTGCTGGACATTTTTGTGCATAAAACTGGACACTTGTGTGCTGCAGAAGCTGGCTGGCTCTGCCCTTTGCAGTCTGGCTAGGCAGAATCTAAACCTGCCATAGAGGTCATTTCATCTCTCCCTGACATATGGCTCTCTCTGCATTGGAAGCAAAAAGGTGTTTCAACATGACCCACTTTTTCAGCAGAGTGTTTCTGGTGGGACAGCAAAGAAAGAGAGGAATCCATTGGAAACAGGCTGATATTTAGGCAGGAGAAAATTACCCTGAGGGAATTTGGTCAGGTCAGCTGCACAAACATCTCGTGGAAGAGTGGCATTAGATCTGTATTGAGAGCAGAGGGCTGGGGGCTGAGTTTGTGCCAATTTCCTTCTTTGCAGCAGGCAGGTGCAGTGTGTGTTGTTTGATGCACAGGTGAGTTGAGTGAGCTCTACTGAAGCTGGGCTGAGTGAGCCTCATGGTTTTTGCTGTTGTGGGACATTCTGTGATATAGGAAAGGGGGAAGTTTTGTATGAAAAATGATGGATGGGGAGCCCTGTTATTACAAGCAAAGGATGAGTACTGATTTAGAACTCTTAGATTTATTTGGTGAGTAAATAAATCTTCTGAAAATTAAGTTTATTGAAGGGACAGTGCCACTTATTGCAGTTTAGCTCCAAAATACATATTTAAAAGTGTATGTTGTTATATATGATCTTAAATAAAACTCTTTGCAAAGGGTAGCCATTATGACTGCTCATCAATGTAAACCAAGACCTCAAAGACATCTTAGACATTTTACTTAGAGTCATACCTGGGATCAGGATCAAACATGCTCTTCCATGCCACCAAACCAGGCTGACAGCAATGCCTTGGGCTTTCCACAGTGTGCTGTACTTTTTCCCTTTGGTGACTGAAAGGTTAGACAAAGTAAATAATTCTGGAAGTTTCTAAATTTTGTTTGTTCTTTTATGTTTCTTTAAATGTGTAAACTTTTTTGTGCAATGAATTGGAGGTCTTTTTCCTCTACAGTGCTCCTATGACAGCTCCTTTTTTAAAGCTGCTTATCCTCTATTTCTCCTTGTGCTTGTCTTCTTTTGGGAGCTGCAGGATCTTACAATAAAATGTAACGAGGAAGAAAAGTCACTAAGCACAGAGACATTTTCCAAGGTTTCACTGACCAACTTGCGAAGACCAGCAGTTCCAGATCTCTCCACAGACCTGGGGATGAACATCTTCAAAAAGGTGAGTGAAAGAAAGCTGCACTTTAATTTACCTATGATTCAGCACTTCAATGTCTTCCTAAGTGGCTTCTGAAGGTCTGCTTGGACTATATATTCATGTGAGATTATCATCCCTTTTTATTGGGATTGATTCTGTATGCTATTACATTGGTTTTTATGCACATCCCGAACATAATACTGAATTCAAGTCTTTATTCAAGTAATTGTCATGATGAAAATGCGTGAGAAGAGGGCTCTCAAACAGTGCTGAATTTTACGTGCCAGTGGTCACTGTAGTTCCAGCTAATTCAGTGAGTCCTGATTTTTTTACTACGTCTTAGCTTTGGGTTTCCAGCCATCCATTCCATGCTCAAGGTCAAAGAATGTTATAAAATCATCCGAGGGCATCCGTCCCAGCCTACGGCAAGACTGAAATCCTTCAAATACTCACAGGATCCCAGCATGCAGTTTAGATTCTGCCATGGGAAATGGCCAAGATAAAACACTCAGAGTGGAGAGTTATACTTGGGAAATATATCTGTGTTATCTTTTTCCCTCGAGTGGTTGTTTTCTGTTGGGTTTTTCTGGGATGTTTTTTCTCTTATCTTATATTTGCATTTATCTATGTACACAAACAACAGGATAGGAATGCTGGAGCAGCTGTCTCAAAGCTTTATTCCATCACACTCATCAGTCTCATTTTACAGAACCAAGCAAAGGAGATGGAACAGCTTCAGCTGCTGGCACAGCAGACCAAGTTCTCTTTGTAACAATGTCTTTTAACAACTTTCTAGCCAATACCGTAGTGTTAAAAGCTGACAAGTGTTTGCTCAGGCCAATTAATAAAGTCACATGCACATCTTGTTTTGAACAATGCTTGTTTGTATTAGCTTAAAACAATGGATAAAGCTTCATTATTAAGCTTACATATTTCTACTGTCTTGCTTAGAACATATTTTCCTGAAGCCTGTCTCTAGCTCATAGCCTTGTTTCTTGCCCTTGCATCTTCAGCATTCTTGCATTTCTCCATCCTGAGATTTGCTTTCCCACAGCTTTCTGAGAGTTCTGTACCTTTTCTATTTCCCACAGTTTTCCATGCCCTCAAAGCTTCTTACCTGCTCCTGTGTCTGCTCCTCTTCCTGCAGTTCAAGAGCCGCAAGGAGGACAGGGAGCGCGAGCGCAAAGGCTCCATCCCGTTCCACCACGCTGGGAAGAAGAGGCAGAGGAGGATGGGGGTGCCCTTCCTCCTCCACGAGGACCACCTGGATGTCTCACCCACCCGCAGCACCTTCTCCTTCGGCAGCTTCTCTGGGATTGGGGAGGACCGGCGTGGCATGGAGAGAGGAGGATGGCAGACCACTATACTGGGTGAGATGTTGCTGTCTCTGCCCCAGGCTCTGTGCCATTCCTGTCCTGAACATTCAGAGAACAGCAGGGGCTATTTCTTCATCCAGTCCTTTTGTCAACCTGTGTCCTTGGTTCTGTTTGCAGCATTATACACCTGTTGGTAACTGCTCACAGGGGGCCTTGAATCACTTTTCCTCTGAAAACCACCATCTTTACTGCAATAATAGCTACAGTGGGAACCTGCAGTGATCTGTGTTCCACTTGAATACACTTCCCTGTGTGGTAGCAAGCATTGCACAAGTGCAGCTTCAAATAGATTCAGAGTGTTTGCATTCCCTTCTTTAAAAGAGAAATCTTTGGGGAGGCAGCAGTATCATTGGTATGACAATTATTAGCAGCAGTGTCATCAGTACCATTAACAATGTTATTAGTATGCCAGAAAGTTCTGTTCACAGTTTTCCTGGAGTGCATATTGCATACAATATAAACAGGACATTTTCTCAATGAGGCTTATACTGTCTTGCTGTTGCAGAGGTGCAGTGTTTGAACCTAAAAATTCTCTATTTCAAGTTTCTAAGTTCACTAAACAGCATTTTTTTGTATTCTCAAAGAATTTCCTTTGTCTTAGCACTCCTCATCCTAATATACTTATTTCTGGGGGCAAGAGGAGAAGAAACTAGATTCCTACAACATGCCCCAAAGGGTGGAGTCATGCAGAGCTGGCCAGTATCATTTTCTTTAAGGTGCTGGTGGTTAAGAAATGGGGGTTAAGAATGTGGGTGTCAGCTAAATCAGTGTGTGCTGAGGGGAAGAGCCTTGCAGGGAGTTTGGACCATTTGATCTCTCTGTCCATGAACCCACATGAGGAATCCCACCATAACGTTGGGCTCTTCTTCACAGTGTGATGAAAAACCTTGATTTTTACAGACTCCAATCCCTTAACTTTTAACCTCAGCTGCTGTCACCAGCCACCCCTCTGGTGCCTAAAATATTCATTTCTTGTGGTTGCCCTAGGAAAGTTTACCAGGAGGGGAAGCTCTGACACAGCCACGGAGATGGAGGGGCTGAGCGCCCGGCACTCGCACTCCCATCACACGCTGGTCTCGGAGCTGCCAGACCCCTCCAACAGCCATGGAGACAACACAGTCAAAGAAGGTAAAATCTAACACATCAGGACAGATGCTTCACTGAAAAACCAACCCCAAAAAGTGGAAGGAAGTGTTACTGTTTCTGTGTGTGAGTGCGCGACTGATTTTTTGTTTTATGTTTCCACATCTCTTGAGGGGGTTTTTTGTAATGTGAAGAAAAATGTTTCAAACTGTTCAGGTTTATCTGGTGCAGTTGTTCAAAATTAAATGGTGTTTTGGTTTGAGTTAATTTTTTAAAAAATTGTTTTGGTTTAAGTTTGTTTTTTCTGGTTAATGCACTAAAATAATGTCATGGTTTTGATTTGCCAATTAAAATATACTCATTTTCTGTTGTGAGACAGAACCAAGAGTAGAAGCAAGGCAGGCTTAAAACTTAAGAGGGTATAAAAAGAAATTTATTAACTACACAAAGAAGGAAAGAAAAAAAAGAATTCAGAATAAGATTTTCAGACCACTCTTTCCTTCTCTTTTTTAACTTTCATAACAACGAAACAAACATACAAAAAACCTACTTCAATTAGTTAGTTTCCAACTCAAATAGTCTTTTTTGCGTTCACTTTGGAGAGAGAAGTTTCTTCTTGTCAGGCTATAGGGATGTTTTCATAAGAAGGTAGAAAACAGTCCTCTCATTGTTTTATTTTTATGATTTTGCATTCGCTTGGAAACTTGCAATTGTGACACTCTTCTTAACTTCACAGCCTTTCTAGGGCTGTACTTGTGGGTTATGTTAAAATTCATGGGGTATTATTTTTAAGAATGAAATGTTCCAAAGCAAAGGTTCTCTTTATCTTTTTTTTTTTCTGTTCATACTTCATCCTCAGAAACGCGAGATCCCTTTTTTTTCCTTGGGACAAAAGATTTTCAACACAGGTGCTTTTGGTTAAATGATTTATCAAATGGAACGTTTCCAACCTCTCATGTTTTTTTCCATGGTTTATAGAAATATTCAGTACATCAGTTTATCCTTACAATCTTACAAAAGAATTTTCAGCCATTTTTACAGCATTTCCTCATTTTTCTTCCATCTAAAAAAAATATTGCTATCTTTAATGGTTTCACGATGCGAAGATGGATTTCTGTTATTCATTATTGATTTTTCTGGTAGGTAACAATGAAATTGCAAAAAAAAAAAGTCCCAGCGTAATCAAGAGAGATTTAAGGGTTTTGGGATGACTGGTTAAGGTAAGAGGGGCAAAAATAGTGTTCTCTTGTAGCCTTCCAGTGGTAGGAAATGATGAGGGAAGACAGGAAGAGCCAGAAGATCAACACCTGGCTCTGCACCTGATGACACTGGCAGAGTTTTGGGGGTTTTGATCATGGGTTGCTTTACATGACACCAGACTACTCTTGACCTGAAGTGGGAAAAGGCTCTTTGCACAGGAGTTATCAAGGCTCACTGAAAGAGCTTTAAACTGGATTTGAAGAGGGAAATGGTTGGTCTTGATGATCTGAGAGGTCTTTTCCAACCTGAATTATTCTATTTTTCTGTGTAGGATTTGGATATGGATTTTTGTTACCCATTTCGAAACAAACTAAGCAAAAAATCAAGCAAACAAAAAAAAAATCTGCCCTTGGATAATCATCAAATTTAGTAGCCCAGGAACAAAATATCTTAATGCAATCTTTATTGTTATATTCACAATACAAATTTCAGTGAATTAAAAAGTCACACTTGCCAGAAAGAAATTCTCTGATACAAGCAGCTAATTCCTGTCCTGATCAGGGCATTGATTGACCAAACTGTCAAATTGAAGTGATCAATTCCTGATCAGGGGATTGACCAAATTGTGGTCTAGTTCACAGTACTGCTGTTGACCTTAGAATGTTTCTCCTAATTAATAGTGCCAGTTCAGTGCTAGCAGGACTGCACAAGCTGTCAGGAAATGTGATTGCCACTCTGGCGAGTTGCTGTTTGCATTATATAACCAGTCCATCACTTATTAAATGTATTAGATGTAATTAGTTTATTAATTAGAATATATTTAATAGCCATAGGAAGAGGTTCTTTTTTATTCTCTAGCCCTGTTACTGTGCTGTCTGGCAGATGATGGTCTAAACAACCCTATGGGACACCCAGTGTCTTTCTACACTAGAGGGTATATAGACCTGCTTACAGAGCACTCTGTGTGGGAAATTACTAACACTGTGGCCTGGAAAACAGCATGAGTTTTAAAAACATGAGGCATCCTTGATAAAAATTTGCGCTTACAGCCAGCTTGCTAACCTGAGCAATTCAAAGTTGCTGTCTCTGAACAGTATGAGCTTAAGACTGCAGTACCTTTCTCATCAGACAGCTGTGCATTCTGGACATGGCTTAGACTGTCACAGGTACTGGTTTTATCACCTGGTGTGATGAAATGTTCCAAATTGATGCGACTTGGAAAGCTGTTTCAGATTTGTGCTGTGGTTCCACTACCTTCACCCCTGCCTTTCAGCTGCAGGGTCCTTTCTCTTTGCCCTGCAGGGGCACTGATGCTTTTAAATGGGACACTGGATTAATGCAGGGAGAAAAATCCTTTCGGATTAGGTTTAGAATGTCTGAGTTGCCTCATCTACTTGACTGCCCTTTTAACTGAGATCAGTTTAAGCTGCCAGAGAACTGAACTCTAGAACAAGCTTGGGGTTGTTGTAATTTACACTGCCTCAAAAGAAGCAGTGAGTTTACCTTTGACCCGTGTATGCATGATAAGGAATTAGGAGCTGTGATTTCTTTTGGCATTACAAACCACTTTGAGAGCTGCTCCCTTTAGACAAGCTCAGCCCCAAATCTTCCATTCCATAGGTATGGAGACAGAAGTTTGCAGGTATCTGTTTTCCTCCCCGCAGTGAGGTCCCAGATCTCCACCATCACCGTGGCCACCTTCAACACTACCCTGGCCTCGTTCAACGTGGGCTACGCCGATTTCTTCAGCGAGCACATGAGGAAGCTTTGCAACCAGGTGCCCATCCCTGAGATGCCCCACGAGCCACTCGCCTGTGCCAACCTCCCACGGAGCCTGACGGACTCCTGCATCAATTACAGCTGCTTGGAGGACACGGATCACATTGATGGAACCAACAGCTTTGTCCTCAAGAATGGCATGCTGGATCTCTCGGTAATTGGCAAGGAAGGAGGAAAGCCAGGCCCCTCTTCTGTCAATATAGCTGTACCATTGAGATCAGGGGTTGGATGGGCTTTTCTTCCACCTCTTTATATGACTTCTCTCAGCAGTGTGTAAAGGTCAGTCAGACACATTTGTGCATATCCTAAAAGTCTCCTCTGAGAAACTGCAACTCCCGTTACTCCTTGCAAAGAGTGCATGTGCATGTGGAATGCACACATCAAATCCTAAGTGGTATTACATAATGGCTGTGTTTTCCTGGGGCATGCACCAAATTCCCTATAAAATAGTATAAGACTAAGTAGCACCTTTCTTATAGCACCTTAAACCTCACTTCTGCTTTCCCCTTAATGATTTGCCAGCTCTTGGTGCACTGAAGAAGTGTTCTCAGGCTCACAGATGTCATCTCATGGTTTCCTTTTCAGCCTGACTGTGCCCAGCCTGTGGTTTCTCGTCTGATCTAGATTGTAGACTTTTGGTATTTAGGGTTGTGTATTATTTGCTCAGAGTTTGTACTGTGCCTGCTGTACCGGGTCTCTGGAGTCTAGAATTTCCAGGCATTAAATACACTAGGAGAGAAAGTAATTCTGGTTTTAAATGTGATGTTTGACTCTCTCAGGTGGTCCTGAAGGCTGTTTACTTGGTCCTGAACCACGACATCAGTTCCAGGATTTGTGATGTGGCACTGAACATCGTGGAGTGCTTACTGCAGCTTGGGGTGGTGCCCTGCGTGGAGAAAGCTCGGAGGAAGAGTGAGAACAAAGAAAATGAGGCCCCTGAAAAGAGACCAAGTGAAGGATCCTTCCAGCTTAAAGGGGCTGCTTCTGGCTCAGCTTGTGGGTTTGGGCCACCTCCAATTAGTGGAGCTGGAGATGGAGAAGAAGAAGGAGGTGGTGGAGGAGGTGGAAGTGGCGGAGGTGGAGGTGATGGAGGTGGTGGAGGAGGAGGAGGAGGGTCATATGAGAAGAATGACAAAAAACAAGAAAAGGTTTGTCTTGCTTCTCTCCTTACACAATTCCAAATGTACTGTAATGTCTGTTAAGGTTGATGTATGCAACTGCCCTTCTGTTTTGCTCTGTTTTGCTCACTTGGGGTTCTGCTGAGGAAACATGATTAACAATTCAAGCACTGTAACTACTCCAGAGAAGCAGCTGCCAAAAATGGAGTTTTTGAGCCTGGCATGGACATTTTCAGTATCTTGACAAAGTGTTTGAAACACTCAATCACAATGGTTTTTTTTTTCAGGTTTATTATTCATAACTTATAAAGAAAAAAAACAGAACCCAGTGTGTGAGCACAGTTTCTTTTATTTGATTACTAGAAGTCATACATTTTCCAGTGTTGCTATGAGAACTGGACAAGAGATGCTATATTGCTGACCTCTGAAGTTGCAACTTATAGTAGCATAATATCTAAGACATTTTAAAAAGATGCTTGGTTTTATACTCAGAAAAGCCAACTCTCTGTTTCTCAGGGATAAGTTTTTGAAGTAAGTTCTGGATGGTATGCATAGTAGCATGTAGGCACTTCACATTTATAGCATAACTTCTTGATGGGAGCTGAAAGGGACAGGATTGGCCTCTAAATTTGAAAAATAATTGGAGTAAACTCTTCAAGAGTAACAACTCAATAGTGGAGTGTCTGAGATGGGAAATGGAAGGCAGTTTGTCAAAAGTAAAATGCTGACAACATGCCAGTGGCTGTGAAAGGGTTACACACTGTCTTTCCCTCTGTGACCCTCAGGATGAAGGCCCATCTGTCAGCACCCATAGGCTGGCACTCACAATGCTGATCAAAATTGTGAAGTCCTTGGGTTGTGCTTATGGTTGTGGAGAGGGACACCGAGGGCTCTCTGGAGATCGCCTGAGACACCAGGTATTCCGGGAGAATGTAAGAGAATTAAAGCTCATTAAAGTGTCCCCCCTTGTATTTTTGACATCAGCTGCTGAGATTGCTGCCTGCCCCCTCTGTAGCTTTCCCTGTATTGACAGTAAATGTGTTGCTTTTCGTCGCAGCTCACAGACTGTGTTGCAGCCCAGCCGTAGCAGATTTCCAGCTGTAGCGTTGCCTTCCAGTCCCTGGGGCTTTCCAAGAGCACACCTGGGGCCCAGGGTGCTTCTGACCGCCCCAGCAGATGGGTTGGGGCAATACATGGGAGCAAATTCCATGTGTGAGCTGGTGTTAGTAATTTTTCACAGGACAGTACCCCTAAAGAGTATGCTACTTACAAGAGGTGCAGCTAGCTTGGGTTGCCTATGTGAATCCAAAAGTCTAAGGTGTAAGTAAGTCCACCTCTCCTGATGGTGTTTATGACTGATTGCTGCTGGGCTGCTCCATCAGCTCCTGATAGTTGGAGTGCACTGTGTTTGCACTGTACTTGTTCTGCTGTTCTGCAAGGAAGTGAAAGACTCACTCGTGACCCTTTGAAGGACATGGTGGGTTGTCACTGTTGATTCCTAACATTTTTGGTTCTGCACCAGTTAAAACATTGGAAAGTTCCCAGAATGCAGCCCAGACATCAGATTTAATCCAGGAGAGTTTGTCTCCTTGAGATCAGTCCAACTTCCTGTTAAATGGGAGCCTTTCAAAGGCCTTCTCAGTGCATGCCTCCTCCTCACCTTGTGTGCTTGCAGAAGGGAGCATTTTTCATTACTATAATGAGAGTTACTAATCCCATGGGATGTGTGTGAACCAGATCCTTCTCCATGGCTTTGGTTAGCTTGAGCCATGCCAACAGAGCTATAATTAGGTTCTGGGCTCTGGGGCTGATTTCTCAGAGATGGACTGGCTGCTCTGTATCCTTGCAGTGTTCTTGTGTTAGCTAGATTTCCAGGTACTGCAGGAGTGGACACAATTGGACAAGATGAGGTGAGAGGGTTCCAGTAGTAACAGTAGAAAGATTCTGCCCAGAGCAGTGGTTGAACAGGTACCATATTCATCACAATGTCAGTCAGACTTCTCTCTTGGAGCTGAGCCAGCAAAGCACTTAGACCTAGGTATAACATTAAGTATAAATAAAGATGTCTCTTGGAACCAAGATTCTTATCATGCCCATTGAATTGAGGAAAATATTTTACTAAATGTGTGAGTCTGCTATATTTTCTTTGTGTTTGTCTGGCCAAACTGCTTTGCATGCACCATTTGTGTTTACTGCGTGGACAATCATGTCTGAGTTTACTGGAAAGTTAAGCACCCTATTGTAGATAACAGGAGAGTTCATGTTTCCTATAGAGATGATATTTTAGATTCTTTTAACCAAAGAATCCCAGTAGGATGGATAGTTTTGTGATAAAAAGTTGACAATTAATAGCTTTTAATATAATAGTGTTTTTAATAGTGTTTTGTGTGATGTAAATTGGTCATTGGCTATGCAATAATTAGGTGCATTCAATAGGTTGGGTCTGAGCTGGAGGGTGAAAATCAGATGCCTGAGGCTAAGAACCTGTTCCACCTCTGAGCATTGACAGAGGTGGTACATTCCTAGTTCATTTACATCCAGTGAGATTTTACTTTGGGGCTGGACAGAGGAAGAGGGGAGTTGAGATACAGCTGGTAGTGGCTTCATCACCACCTCAAACAGTGGCACCCATACTGGTGCACTCTCTTTTGGGCTGAGTTTCTGTTGGCTCCAGAGGTGAACCTCTCTTGTTATGGGAGCAATCAGAGACAGCAGAGCACTGGCTAAGTACAAAATTGCCTTGCTCTTGCTAGCTAGCAAAACTTGAACACATACTTTGATGTGATATGATTTGATGGACACTGTTTCAGGCCCAGAACTGCCTCACAAAGCTGTACAAACTGGATAAGGCGCAATTCCGGCAGACCGTGAGAGATTATGTGAACAAGGATTCTCTCAATAACGTGGTGGATTTCCTGCATGCTTTACTGGGATTCTGCATGGAGCCAGCCACTGATAGTAAGTATAGCTGGCATCAGGAACTGTCACTTGTGTATTCTTAAACTGTGCTGTCATAAAGAAGCCACGTTCTTGTCCTTTATAAACCACAAAATGTGATTTGCTATTCTCAGAATATATAAGCTGTATCCTTAGCCCGTGGGGATCAAGGGAGTTGGACCATTTTGGATCTGACCACCCAGATCTTGCCTGGAGA
Source organism: Rhabdornis inornatus (assembly GCA_013397075.1). Classification (NCBI taxonomy): domain Eukaryota; kingdom Metazoa; phylum Chordata; class Aves; order Passeriformes; family Rhabdornithidae; genus Rhabdornis; species Rhabdornis inornatus. Next base: position 237,643 of record VWZS01007222.1, read on the forward strand.
TCTTGTGCACCTGAAATTGAAGGGCTCCCTTTGATTCATCCCACCTCTTGTTCATGGCTCTTCCCAGAAAAGATTCTCATTAAACGATGCCTCAGGCATCATCAGGAAGTTTTCTGCTTCATGACATGACAAGGCAGCAGGTGGAATGGCCTGTTTAATTCACAGTTTATTCTGAATGGAGATCTAACTGAGCTTTAAAACCCTCTGTGGTGCCTCAGACAAGGCAGCAAGAAGGGCTTGGATGAATGAGAATATGGACACACAGATGGATATGCCTGCAGTTACAAATGTGCATGTATGTGTGTGTGTATGGGGGGTTGAGGATTTTTTTTTTAAGTTAGGAAAATTCTGTCCTAGAACAATCAAACATTTATGCTTGGTCACTGCATGAAACAACAGTTAAGAGTGACTGTTTACAGAGTAGGAATAGCTCCTCAAACACTTGGGGAGTCTGACTAATTAACTAGCCTGTCTTTGATGCCAGGAATTTCAGATAAAGCATCAAAGAATATTATATAGCCAGCTTTCCTGAAGAAGATTCCCATATGACGTTTCCCTGAGTATTCATTAATTATTGACTGGCTTATTCTTTGAAGCATGGCAGCTCATTCAGCTCTTGGAAGTATTTTCTCTCATCTGAGGAAACTGGGATGTTTTTTGTAATTCATGTCAATGTGTAATTCTTTTTTGAGTCTTTCTGAAAGCTTGGTGTCCTTGTGCACCTTCCAAGAAAAGCATTCTTGTAGTTCAGAGGATTTTCATTTCATGGGTGTTGTCAGTTTGCTGCTTAATCCAACATCTCTTATCCCTTAGAATGGTAACTAGAAATGCTGGAGTTATTGTTCAAATTTTAAGCCTTATTCTGCACTTCTCTAAATGAGAGATGTGGATAAAACAAATCTAGACTTGTCCTGATATTTTCAATCCTTTTTCATAATGCAACTATTTCTGGGAAGTTTTCATACTTATAATTTTCTTTACCCTTTGCATCTGCTATATTTTTGTGGGGTGGGATTGTGAGAACTGAGCATAGGATATTAGGTGGGGACATGTCCTTGTCTCATGTATCATAATCCCTTTACATGTGTCTTTAAGCCCTGTATTTCAAACTGTTCCCAACAAGATGGCTTGCTTATCCTTGAATTTTACAGATAAGGCTGGATTTGGGAATAACTTCACCACAGTGGACAACAAGTCTACAGCCCAGAGTGTAGAAGGTATTATTGTGAGTGCCATGTTCAAGTCACTGATCACTCGCTGTGCATCCACTACGCATGAGCTCCACAGCCCAGAAAACCTGGTAAGCACTTGAGACCATGTTAACAAAGCTACTTTTTCACTTGGGTGCCACTAGTGAGACTTTACAGTGAATGATTCATTCAGTTTGGCCAAATCCGTGTAGCAAGTGATGCAGTCACAGCTGAAAAATTAAATAAATGTGATGTCCTTTTTGCATGTCTGGCTTGGAACCTGGGAACTCAGACAGAAAAAAATTTGTGCAGTCTGAATGAAAATTTCTTCTCTGTTCAAGCAGCTTCTGTGTTTTTCCAAATGGATAAGTAGCATAGTCTGGAGGGATTAATGAATAAGAAGAGTAATTCTGGTTTGTATCAGCAGTAGTGGGGCCAGCAGGTCCAGGGCAGTGATTGTCTCCCAGTACTGGGCACTAGTGAAGCTGCATCTCAGAATTTGGGCTCTGTGCTGTGCCACTCACTAAAGAAGGACACAGAGGTGCTGCAGCATGTCCAGAGAAGGGAAATGGGGCTGGGAAAGGGTCTGGAGCACACATCCTATGGGGAGCAGCTGAGGGAAATGGAGTTGCTTATCCTGGAGAGCAGGAGGCTCAGGGGAGACCTTCTTGCTCTCTACAGCTTCCAGACAGGAGGTAGTAGCAAGGTGTGGGTCAGTCTCTTGTCCCAGGTAANTCCCAGTACTGGGCACTAGTGAAGCTGCATCTCAGAATTTGGGCTCTGTGCTGTGCCACTCACTAAAGAAGGACACAGAGGTGCTGCAGCATGTCCAGAGAAGGGAAATGGGGCTGGGAAAGGGTCTGGAGCACACATCCTATGGGGAGCAGCTGAGGGAAATGGAGTTGCTTATCCTGGAGAGCAGGAGGCTCAGGGGAGACCTTCTTGCTCTCTACAGCTTCCAGACAGGAGGTAGTAGCAAGGTGTGGGTCAGTCTCTTGTCCCAGGTAAAAGTGACAGGATAAAAGGAAATGGTCTCAAGGTGCATCAGAGGAGGTTTACATTAAATATTAGGAAGAATTTCTTCACTGAAAGGGGAGGTCAGGTACTGGAACAGGCTGCTCAGGGAAGTAATGAAATCACTACCCCTGAAGGGATTTAAAAGATACGTAAATGTGGAACCAGAGGCATGGTTTTTTGGTGGGCTTGACAGTGCTGTGTCAAGGATCAAGCATCCTTGGTTGGATTCAAGGATCTTAGCATCATTTCCCACCTCAATTATTCACTGATTCTAAGACCACAGCTGCCATGAATCAACTTTCAGCAAAGTCAAAGGCAGTTCACTTGGTTAACCCCATGGCCCACCAGTGCCAGACTATGTGAATTACTGAACAGCAGCTTGCTAGATCTTCCCGAGGTTTAGACAAACATTCAATTTACTGAACAGGTGGAAGAAAGGAAGGTGTTGCTTTTTGCCATGTATATGCTGTCTTCCCAGAGCAGTCAGTAGACTGGATGATGTGAGAGCTCTTCTTCCAAACTGGTGTACCCTAGCAGTCTCATGCCACCTGCTGTATTATCAGAAATTAGGATTTGTCATGGAAGCAAACAAGAAACATTCCTGTATTCTGTCACACCAGCAGAGCTGTAGAGACAATGAAGTCCAGCTAAAGGGTTGTAGTGTTCTGTGAAGTGAAGGGAGTAGGAGAAGGAAAAGCACATTAATGCCTTAAACCAGCAGAATAGTCTACCTGTGTCCAAATCCTCTAGTTCTTATGGATATTCCTCCTTTGGAGTGTTTCTTATAAAAGATTATTTGGTGGCATACAGAAAAACGTGCCCCATTATTGGACCTGGAGCACCAAGTGTAAATTTTTCTTATAAATTGTGTATCTTTCTAGACCCTGTTTTAGTGTGTGAGATGAAACTTATCCCTGAGGGTAACGCTGTTAATTGTGCCTGTATGGAGAAAACAGCATGTAGAGCATGTGTGCAGATTTGTTGTTGTTTTGTCATTCTATAAAGTTAATCTTGTGGCCAATATCTTGATTTTAAAAAACCTTAATCAGGATACAAGTGCAGTTATAAGTTTATTGGTTTTGGGTTTTTTTTTGTTTGTTTGTTTGTTTTTTTTNTTTGCTCCTTGCTGGGAATTTTCAGAATAATCCAAGGTCTTTCAGGAAAGCTCATAGATCAAAAATCAAGCCCTGTAAAACTATTCCCTCCATCCCCTTGCCCTCAGATATACAGGTGATTTGCACATCACAGATGTGCATGCATGTTCCGAACTAAAAAGGGCCTTGACTGTAGGAGGTAGGTTGGGGGATAAGTGTCATTCCCCTCTCTTCATATGATGTGAAGCTCTAAAATAATGGGGAAAAAAAATCTGAAGACACCCACTGGTTCTGAAAAAAACATGCAATTGTTTGCACTCTGCATCCTCTCACATACATCTGAGATATTTTGTGCCTTTTAAATTTGTGGTCTGGATGAATGGTATAAAACAAACTTCAAGTCATCTTTGTAGCTCCCTCATTTCACAGGTCTTTTAGCCTCTGATACCTCTCCATCTGCTGTATCCCATTGCAGATCATGTTCCATAATAATGCTCCTCCTTGTCTGCTTCTTCTGAGTGCACTATGAGTTTCCAGCCAAAAACCACAAACCATACACCTGAAGAGTAGATCACACAACAGCCAGAGGAGAAGTAATGGCCTGGTGAAGTACCTCAGAAAGCATTGGCTCTCACTGCTTCTTTAGAAACTGCAGGCTGAATTTGTTCTTTCTCATGGTATCTTGCTACTCAGGGCTTGTACTGCGATATCCGACAGCTCGTCCAGTTTATCAAGGAGGCTCATGGAAATGTATTTAGGAGGGTGGCCCTCAGTGCCCTCTTGGACAGTGCTGAAAAGTTAATACCAGGAAAAAAGACAGAGGAAACTGAGCAAGAGCCAAAACCTTCTGGGAGCAAAAGGTGGGTATCAGGAGGGAGAAGGTAAATGACTGACTTGTATATGACTCCATGACTATCTGTGCTGAACACAAACATTGGAAGCCCAAGGGATTGGTTTATCTTTATAGCACGTCAGCTCTTGATGTACAGACTTGTGCTGTGGCAGCAGCTTCTTTTAAAATTTAAGGATCTGAGATTGCAACAAATTTGCAGAGAAAAGCATTGGCAGTCTCATAGAAGAGGGATAAGAGAACAATGCCATGGAAACACTGGAATATGGAAAGGTTAAGAGAACTAAGAAGCATAATGTCACTCCCAAAACACTCTGTGGATGTACTTTTTAATATGCATCACATCCTTTGGGCTGTGTACCTGTTGTTTCTGACAGGTAAACCCTGGTATGCAAAACAAGTCCCAGAAGAAATCTAGTGCTGAATGCTTCTTTATCAAAAAGAAATTTCCTCTGGTGCTTTGAGAAATTTGTCTTATTAAAATAAGACAGGAAAGAAGGATTAAGAAAGTTGGGAAAAGTCCTGAAAACCTTGGCTTTGCTGCTAAGTGCTGACGCTTTTTTTGGCAATAATATGTATATAGAGACAGTAAGTTGCTAAGGAGAGGGTACGTCAATAAAGCTGCTTTGCAGGTTTCCATCTCCAGCTGTGTGTGATGACCATGAGATGGGCCATCCATTTCTTTTGGCTGATGGTTTACCTTGTCTGTATAGATCTGAAGCAGGGAGTGTCATCATTGACAAAGGCCAGGCCTCAGCTGCTCCTGATGAATGCCGCAGTTATGTCTCGAGCCGCCCAATGCAAACTCCAGAACAGTAAGTAAATATTGAATTCTTCAATGTGTTAGTGCCAGCAGCCTCCTTCTGGGGTTAGTACAAATGGACAGGATAGCAGAATTCCCTGCTTGGATGGTACAACAAACTGTTGGGTGTCTCCACAGCAGCTACTGCAAACAACCAGGTAATGCCTGTTTTCAATGCTGCCAACTAGACTGTCTTGGTTTGAAAGACAGGTGTTTGCTGAGGAAGGCAAGAGACTCTCTTGAAATGGAAAAATGTAAACCTCTTCTCTCTAAATTATTATAATTTTGAAATTAAGGAGCTCTTAGGCAGAGATATGGAAATATGAATAACAGTTCTTTAATAGGAAAATTAACATAAAAAAAAATACAGCAGTACAAAATAACAAAACACTGACAGAGTCAGAATCCGACCTGACACCCCGTCACTCAGTCAGGGTGTTGGTGCAGTCCCATTAAATGGTGGCTGCATCCTCCTGCAGTGACAGATGTGATTCTGTTGGAGCAGTGCTCCTGTAGAACGGTGCAGTTTTCCTCTGCAAGGTTCAGTGATGGTGTGGGAAGGTTCTGGTTTTCCTCNCAGTGCTCCTGTAGAACGGTGCAGTTTTCCTCCCAAGGTTCAGTGATGATGTGGGAAGGTTCTGGTGTTCCTCTGGAATCCAGTGGGAAAAGGCTGCCCTGGTGTTCCAAATCTCAGATTTTATCTAGGTAGGAAATGCTTGGCTCCTCCCCCTGGGTGGGGCATCTCTCAACAGGATGATGTAATTTTATCAGTCATGCACTGAGACTCAATGGCCCATTAACAGGAGATATCTCCCTGGAGGGAGGATGGATTGTGGAAAAGATAAAGAACACTGCCCCACCTGGTTTTATCAGATGGCCCATTAGCAGAGAATATCTCCCACAGAGATAAGGGTCACTCCCCTGCCTGGTTTCAACAGATGGTGATAGAATTCATACTTTTGGTCACATCCTGCATTGCAACCCAAGACATGGACCCATCCTGTTTTTCATAGGGAAACAGCAGAGATTTTCAAATGACAGTGCTGTAGATTTGTGAGTATTGTGTACCATACTACCATAGCTGTGAATAGCATGTGAATTCCTCAGAGATTTAACCACACCTGTTCTCCAAGCTTTGTTTGTACTCCCGGGTGATGATTTTATTAATTTTCGACTTCCAAGTTGGTGCTAAGGGTCATTAATGCTTCACTGAGAGCCAGCCCATTCCTGACCTCCCTTGGGCACGTAGTCTCCCAGGATTGCTGTAGTTCCCTTTTCAGCACAGGGAATCAACCTGCTGTTGGCATTGTACAACTGAAATCTATGTCCAATGAATTCTGTCATTTGCTATTGAATTAAACAATACTCTTAAGAATTTCAGAATATTCTACAAATGGCCACTGGTCCCCAGGTAATTTTGGGCAAGTCATTGAACTACTCTGAATTCGTGTCTGTCTTGTTAAAGAGCTTTGAGATGCACTGCATGAAGACATTGCTTGCACAAAGGCCCAGAGCTCTACACCACATGTTCTCCTGCCTTAATTGAGCCCACAAAGTCTCACTGGTGCTGAGACAGCAAGGATAACACAAAGCCTTCTACTGCTCTGCAGGATTGGAGCAAGTTGTTCCTCTCTGAGCCCTGCCATAGCCATGGGACATCTCAAGAATATAGTAAAAAATGTTGTCCCTATTCCAGCACTTAATGAGCAGGTCCACAAATGGCTGTCATGATGTCCTGAAGCTTTCTGCTGCAAATGCTTGTAGAAATTACTAGTGTGGTCTTATAAATGTAGTTCATTTTGATGTAAAGAAGGTGGTTTACTTTCATGTGTAGAAACTAAAAATTGGAATGATCTGTTCAATAGATGCTATGAATAGAGAGGAGAGCTTAAACAAGCCCTGCCTTTGACGCAGATTTCTGGAAGTAACTCTTTTTTAGGGGTGGCCTGCACCCCAGATTGCTCTCTCTTCTCAAGTTCTTAATAACAGCCAGTTAGATCTATTACAAAATGAATTATTTGTTTAATAGATACAAATTTAACTGTCATAAGACTTCAACAGATTACTTACTATACAGGATAAACAAAATAAACACTACTAGTAGAGGAACTATTCAGTGCACTATAATAATAAGGTACCTATGTTGCAGCTAGAGAAATAGTATAGATTAGGATTCAGTGCAATTTGCCACCCAGTTTCTGATGGGGCATACATAAAAAATCTTCTGCTCTCAGTTTCTGGAAAAGTAACCACGAAGATGCATCCAAGCTTAGGGAAGGAGCCCTACAGGTTTCCAGGGAGTGTGTATGAGACTTCTGCCTCCATGAAAATTTGTGTAGCTTTTATAGTTGTAAAGTGAAGTGTCTCTCATGATTCCTTGCTTATCTCTTTACATCTCACTGTCAAGGTGAGGGATGTTTATTGTCAGCTGTGCGTCTCATCTCTTTGGCAGCAGATCCCTTTTTGGGCATCTGTCTGGCCTGGGTTATCTCACCCATGTGCACCAGCTGATGGGCAGAGCAGATAAGCTGTCTGTGGTAGAGGGGGGAATGACGTTCTGCCACAGTGGAGAAGCGCCCAAGGGTAGAAAAGATGGTTATTTTGTGTCTTGAACAATATTGAGTGTGTTGTCAAGCTTCTGTCCCACTAAGAACGGTGTATTTGGAATTCAAAATGAAACAATCTCAAGTAATAGGTTAGGAGGGAGCTACAGAAGGGAGGTCTCATTTCCCTGAGCATTCAAACTTCACTGAAATGCAATTCACGCTTTGCACACCTTCTGTTCCAGCGATGAGCAGATCCAAGGGGCCAATCTGGGACGCAAGGACTTCTGGAGAAAGATGTTCAAGTCCCAAAGTGCAGCGAGTGACACCAGTAGTCAGTCTGAGCAGGACACGTCCGAGTGCACCACTGCTCACTCTGGAACCACCACGGACAGGCGCTCCCGCTCTCGCTCCCGAAGAATCTCCCTTCGAAAGAAACTCAAACTGCCCATAGGTAAATGTATGTCTCCTTCTATTCTATATTATACATATTGCATGTGCAGAGAAACACAGCTGGATATAGCTGCAGCACAGTTCCTTATTGTCCATATATTCTCCCAAAAGAAGCCGTGGTTTGCTGCTCTGTCTTCTTTTACAGATGTGGAACTCAGGCAAAGGGGAATGTGAGCAATTTGCCAAAGATATCAGGGGATATTTTTGTCAAAATAGATGATTGAAACGTTTCCCCCGAAGTAGTAGGCTCGTACTGTAATCTCACAGGTGCTGTTCCTGTCTGCAGAAGAGAAATATTCCAAATTAACATTTGTTAGACAGAGAATATATCCGTTACAATTCCCTGGACCTGGCCTTGCATGGTAGTTACATGGAAACGTTACTAAATGCTTTTCTCCCATTTTCCCACACCTTAGTGCAGCCACTGTGGAGAAATATCCTGCAATTGCTAAGAAACAGCAGTATATTCTAGAAAGAATGTTTAGGTTTGTACTGAGTGGCTTATTCTGCAACAGGGAATTGGCTGAAGCGCTCCTCCCTCTCTGGCCTGGCTGATGGAGTGGAAGATCTCCTGGATATCAGCTCTGTCGACCGCCTCTCCTTCATCAGGCAGAGCTCCAAGGTAAATGTGTCAGGCTGGGCTACAGAGAGGCTAAAAAGGCAGGATCTGGCTGGTTTTAGCTGCACATAGAGACGTTTTTATTCAATATGGACTTTGCAGCTAACGATATGCTATCACAAGTCTCCAGAGTTGAGCCATGGGAATTCGATGCTGGACTTTCATACCTCATGTGGTGAAGACTTGGTTCAACTTACACTGTACTGGTCTGGTGCACTGAGAGGCAAGTGCAGGCTCTGCCAACACACTTAAGCTTTAATTTTTTGGTCACACCTCTCCTTCCTTCTTTGTCCTTTCACAGCCTCTCAAGAAAGACCAATCCTTTAAGCAGAAAGCTTCAGCGTATGTAGATCTATGCAAGACCCGTTTGTGTTCCAATGGTGACCCTTACAGCCCTTCTGTATATTTTTATATTTTATATATCTGAGCAGCCCCTCTGTCCCTGCACAGGTGAAGTTCACCAGCGCAGTGAAGCTCTCTGAAGGAGGGGGGCCAGGAGGAGGCCTGGACAACGGGCGGGATGAAGAGGAGAATTTCTTCAAGCGTCTTGGTAAATGGCGCACCTGCCGAAGACACCCATCCAAGCTTCATCACACAGAAGAAAAAGATGGTTAGAAATCAGGGTTCTCGTCTCCTTTTTTTCTTTCTTTTTTTATCATTTTTCAAATATATTTCTTTTCTGTATTTTTACCCCTTTCCCTTTTTTCCTGCTTTCTCCATGGTTTTTGTCTCCATCGTAGCCTTCTCCAATTTTTTAGTCTTTGTAACTGTTTTCTTTCCCCTCCTTCTTTCTTTTATTTTGATTTAGAAAAAAAGCTCTGGTAAATTTTATTTTTTTCCTAAAAAAATCAGACTGTCCAAATAAATTACACAATGCAATATTTGGGCTTTTAAAATCAAATCAAATTTGGTCAATACTCTTGAAAAATTAATGCTTGCTTCAAAGCACTTACTCAGTTCAAAATTAGGTGTGTAAATCTTCTGTTGTCCAATACAACAATTCCATCAGTTTTTTTGTTTAGTTTTGTTTTTTCAATTTGTAACTATTTTGTAACAGTTTTAGCAAATATCTGCACAGAAATGGAAAACCCTACACAAACCTTGTTGTAATTATCTCTTTTCTTCTGTGTTTGCATGTCTAGTCTCTGCATACCATTTGTTAGGGATGCTGTCCCTTTTTCTTAGCACACAACATAATAATAAAAACACTCATTTTCTTTTCCACAGAAGTGTATTTAATTGTTACGTATTTTCAAAGTCAGCAATGTCTGGCAAGTGCCTTTATGAATAATACAAGGTCATGGTATAATCTGTTTCAAAACATCATGCAGTCATTGACATGCTCATGTCATCAGCTCAAAGCACATCCTTCATGTCAGGGGGCCAACCTTGTATCTTGAAGTTCTGTTGCTTTTGTTTAAGACAACACAACCAGATTCCCAAAAACACACAGAAAAGAGTCGATTTTATTTTTTAGCATGATTTCTGTAGTTTTAAAATATGCTACATTTTCTGGCATTATGTTTGGTTTTCTTCTGACATTACACTTTGACATTGTGTCGTGTGCATTCTGCCATCACCTGTCCCAGGCCTGCAGTGTAATGCACATAAGGCATTTTTAAGGCAAGTGATACTTGCAAAATATAAGCATATCTTGTCACTGTGAACTGGTCATTACCTGCCACTGGTGAATGGTGGTGCTTTTCAGCCAGCTCCTAGATGGAAAGTATTGTTAGTTTGTGAGAATGCATCAGCTCAGCACCTTGTTGTAGTCTGGTAGCATTCCCCAGCAATGGAAGGAATTAGTTTCTTCATCCACTGCTTTCTGCTGAAGTAGGTGTGAAATACTTCCACCGTATTTCCTCCCAGCTCTCACTGGTTAAAAATGGCCCAGGGGACAGTGAGAAATTTCCAGACTGCCACAGCTGTTTCTGCAGTGCACCTGTGAGATGACCTTCATATTTTATTGTAGAAAATAATTTATTTTATCTTGCTAATACAAGAGTAATAAAAGTTCATAAGGCAAAGTGTGACACTCAAGGAAGTTGTGTCACTGTATCTAGAAGGATCTCTGATATGCAATGAAAGCCACGTGGCTTTAACAAAAATAGTTGTGCCTACCCTGTGTGTGTCTGTGCTTGCATGTGCACAGTGGTATCAGTGGGAGGATGTGGTGGCTTGTAAAGGTTTTCTGACATTTGTCCTGAAACCAGGACAGAGGCCCATTCATGGTGGGACAGTTTATAACCCAGCAGGACAGCAACAGTACACTGAGCCTTCCAATTTCCAGTGCTCCTCTGTCTTCCATACAGATGATCAATTTTTCTGTGCTTAACAAGGAGAGAATAAAAGCCTTTTAATATCAATGGGTGTACTGTTAAATCCCTCAAGATCTGATCCTAAAGCATTGTATTGGAACCTCTCTCTGCCTTCTCATTTTCATCATTCATGGTGTAATGCTGTTACTTTGCTCATTTTTTTTTCCATGTGGTGTTTCCTCTTGTGTTTTTGGGTTTTTTAACAGTAGACCAAATTTAAGAGGTAACAGATAAAGGAGAAATAAATGACATTAAAAATTATAAAATGTAGAATAATTTGTGACATCATTAATGAACTGTAATCTTCATCATGATTTATCATGTAGACCACTGGAAATTCTGTGTTATATATGTATGTAAGCATACATATGTGTGTGTATGTGTGCATGCGTATACCTGTATCTACACATACATATTTACACATTAATGTGTAAAATATTTATTTTAATTATCTTTTTACCTAAGAGCAAAGCACATAGACATGTATACAGTTACAGTGCATTTACATGAGACCCATAATGTTCCTTTGGGCACTTGCTGAAGATGTTGTGAGTGACCACAGAAGTTGTCAGGGTGTTGAGGACACAGCAGCTCAAGTCTGCTCTGAAGGATGAGCTCGTGGTCACAGGAGCTTGTGTGTCCTCCTGCATTAGGAAATGGTCTCTGCTCTTTGGGTGAGACCTTCTGCAGGCCTGAGCAGCATGAGTTAGGTCAGTGAGGGCTGCCCTGATCACAGCAAGGCTACTCCAAGATGAGCATAACAAGGGACAGCCACCAGCTGCCTCTGAAGAATTGTCTTGTAAATCTTCAACAAAATGCAATGCCCACTGAGCTCAGGTGGACAAAAGCTCTGCTTGCTCTTTATAGTGTGGGTTAGGGACATGCCTTAGGCAAGTTTCTGTTCTTTATCTCATACAGGCACAGACTTAACAGGGCCCTGAGTAGGAAACATTTGTTTGTACCTCAAATGAGTTAGTGTTATGACAGCCATAGCAGGAAGGCTCAGATAAGATATAAAAAGCTATAAGGAACAGAAGGACTTGGAAGGATGTTTGTGACTGCTCACATGTGTAAGTGTTCTACTTGTTCTTTCTACTTTGTTTGATCCATTTCAATGGAATATTTTCCCAACATAGGAACATTTTGTTTGCTGGTAACTAAGTAGAGCTGCACTGGAGACAAGGAATTTGTAAAGCCTCTTGAAATTTGATATACCTCTGTCTTCAAGGGAAAAGTGAAGATATACATTGTCATTTTCTATTGTGACTTTTTTTGTGGCACATAAATGCTTTCCAAGTAATTCTAGGGAGTGCACGCCCAAAAGAACTTCAAGTATCAGCCGTTCTTCTTTCCTGAAATAGTCAAAAAGTCCTTTAGAGCTGATGCTTTTACTCTTGTCTTTCAAATAATCTATGTTTAAAACCAATTTTGAATTCTCTACTCCATGTTCTCTTCTTCAGTGCTTTATCCTTCAGTGTTCTGTAAACCTTTGTACTTTGTAAACAGGGAAGCAGGGAAAGTATTATGGGCAAAGAGCTCAGAAACTGACTATCCTTTTTTTGACCAAACACTTTGGCCTTGAAGCAGCTTTCCTTATTTCTAATCTCTGTCTTTCTACCATCCTCTCAACTCTGAGTACCAACTGCATAATGATCTTCTGCACTAGAAGTGTTAATTTGGATTAGTTGATTTATGATGTGAGCTCTATACATAGAGTTTAAAATTGTCCCCAAAGTGGAATGCCATCTTCATTTTTGAATGGAATTCTTTTCCATCCCAAAGTGTACAAGAGAGGCTGGAATGATGAGGAATAATGGTTATGCATGCTGCACTTTAAAGTAAACTGAAAGGGAATAGAGAAGAAAGGTAGGAGATCATTGAGGAAAAAAAGACTGTAAGCAAGATGATCTGTGTTAAAGAGGTGAGGAGGAAAGACAACATCCTAGTTCACCTGTGTTGGAGTAGGTCCTGGGCTTCCACACTGGGCATGGTGGAACTGTTCTGGGCAGATATCAGTATCTGCCAATACCAGAATCTGACTAGTTGTATATCTGTTTCATGGAAATAATGAATATTGTAAAAATGAACTTGTTATCTCCAAGATAACACAAGGAGAGAAAGGGATTTACACTGACTGTACTCATCAAGATTTTTGTTCCCCCATTTTTAACTGGTGAGAGACTGTGTTCCCTTCTCTCTACCCCTCCCTGCATCCCCTCTGTACTCTCTACCTCTTTAGGTTGCCATAGCTTTGATGATCACTTGACCTCCAAACAAGAAGGAGGAAAATCCAAGAATGTTGTGAACCTGGGAGCGATCCGCCAAGGCATGAAGCGCTTTCAGTTTCTGCTGAACTGCTGTGAACCAGGCACGATCCCTGATGCCTCCATTCTGGCAGCAGCTCTAGATCTTGTAAGTCATTTTTGGTCTCTTGTTACCTGCTGAGAGCATGTGCATTTGTGGTGGTCCACTGTCATTCACTAGTGCTCCTCGTGCCCCACAGAGAGAATGCAAAGCCTCACAGCAATGCCAGCTGCTGCTGGTGGCATTAGCTGGAGCTGCAGCATCTGTGAGTGGACAAGTTTGCAGACAAAATGGATCCTTTTTATGATATCAAATGGCTCCCCATAACTACATTATTTCCAGTGCAAAGCTTGTGTTGTTGTCTTCATACTTTGCTCACAGACACTCTGTTTCTGCTCCTAGTGTCAATCTGCACAATAAAGATTGAAGATTGGATAACTGCTTGGAGAGGTGCAGGAATTCCACTCTCGAGTTCTGACAGAGCTATAAGTACATTAGGCAACACTGAACTATTAGTCACCAGAGCCAGCCAGAGGAAATAAAAGTTATATCAGAGTGTGCATGATTTTAAATGTGGATATTGCTGATTTGCCAATGCAAATCAGACAAGTGACACAATTCATTCCCTTCTTCCTGATACCCTGTATCTCCTTCCTTCTTATCCTTGCAGTTGTGTTTTTTAAGCAATCCCTCCCATTTCTAAAGCTGTGGCCTTCAGCCTGTGATTCATGAGCCAGTGGGGCTCTGTGAGGTGTTCATGTGACAAGCAAGGAGTGTGACAAATGCAACTGTGAAAAACCAGCCAAGTATTAGCAATTTTTCTGCATGCTGCTTTTCTACTTCCTTCCATAAGTGTTTGGCTGTGTGCAAGCTGAGAAAAAGATTAAAAGCCACTGCTCTCAGAGCATCCACATGCTCTCTATCCCTTTTCTTCCCACACCCCACCTCTCACCTGTGTGACTGCTGTGCCATTTGTGCTCAAATTCAGTTATTTTGCTCACTGCTGGAGGTGCCAGGCTCACAAACTCTGCCTTCCTGCTAGTGCTGTGCCCTGACCTTTGCTGCATTGCCTGCTCCATGGCTGTAGGGATGTTATGCTCTGTGCACCACCTCCTTTGCATCTTCATCTTAACCTTGCATACTTGGTCTGCAGGTTCAAGCACGTCTGCATTAGTGTTGGTCTGGAGTTGCTGTTGTTGTTGTCAGTTCCATCTGTTTGGAGTGGTCCTCACCCATTTTTCCAGCAGACACAGGTTTCATTCACTGGTACCCACACTTCCTGTCAGAGATTGTTGTTCCTTTGGATGGAAGAAGCTGTGGATGCAGTGGCTGATAGAAGAGCCTGCCTGGTGGCTCTCACCAGCCAGGGCTGCAGTGAGCTCAGGAGGTGTCTTGCAACCTGCTGAGGGTGTGACACCCAACTTCAGTCTTCAAGGCTTCCAGGCTGTCACCCCACTGCAAATTCTAAACTAACAGAGTTAGCAAGGTGTAAGGTGCATGGGCAGGAAAGAGCTCACTCCTAGCAAGTTTGTGTGCCAGGATCCTTCTGAAGATGCACTAATCTGTGTTCTAATAAATCAGGTGATAAAATGGGTTTTGGCAATTATGTCCCAGTTGCCTGTAAGTGTCTTACTTAAGTTTTAAATTTCCCAAATGCCTAAGTACAGACCAGCTTAGTCTGTGCCCATGCATGAAGTCAGCTGGAAACTCCCAACCAGAGTGAACTGTTTGAAGATGTCTGACTTCCAGAGCTGACTTTTACAAACTAAAACTCTCTATTCCACTGAATGATGCAGACAATTTTGGTATTAGAATTTCTAAAAGGTCTTCAGCTAAAGATGAAGGAAACCTTGCTCTAATTATAGCCTTGGGAGTCTCTAAGTACCTGTTCAGTTGGCATTTTGTCTACAAAGTATTGGAGATATATAGATGTTAGGCAGACACATGCAGTGTTTATTTTAAAGGATGACAGCCTGTCATCTCACTGTATTGCTTAATGGCAATGGAAAATTCACATATTATATTTCAATAGAGTATACCCAAAAGGAAGCATTCTGGGTGTTTTAACTTCTGTTTTCAGGCTTTTGAAGTAATAGTTTGAATCTATGAAACTGTGCTATCTAATCTATGAAACTAATCAAATGAAAAGCTTCTTAAGTCCTTTTATCCAGCCTAGTTGCTAAAGCAACCTTTAGAAAATGAAAGGCAAACAATTCCAGTTTCAGTCCTTCCATAATTTTTCTAAGCATGCTTTTTCATGCAGTTTGCAAAATTCTATTCTTACAATAACTTTGAAATTTTTGATCAGCCTGGATGTTTGTACTGGTTTGCCACACTGATGTAAAGAAAATAGAACAGTGAAACAAATGATGCATCCTTATGGAGCTAGTAATTTTTTGTGTATTAAAATGAGTGTTGCCTTGGGTTTAGTGGCTGTGCAGGTAACATATTTTCCTAGAAGCAGCATTCATACTTTTAAAACTGCAATCAATATATGGATGTGCAATATGCTGTCTCCATGTCACCCTGTGTCTTAGGCAGACTATATTGTTCCCATATCCCTGTTTCTATGGCAGAAATATTTCTCTGTAGAAGTGCTTATGATTGGGAAGGAAGTCAGAGATTGCTACAAACAGGTCCCAGAGTAAAAGACAGGGAACAAAAAAGAACTGTGTCACGGATTGTACTTGACCGTTTTGTAGATGTAATCAGAGAGGTCTGAACTAATTGAAACAGGCAATTCTCCAAGACACTAGTTAATAATTTACTTGCCACCTGTCTTCATATACCTGCTAAGACAACTTCCATGTCAGACTTACTTTTGCTGGGACAAAGCAGAGCTACCCAGTAGCAGAGCAACCTTTTGAGAGTACTCAAATTTACTTTGGCATCTGTTAAAAGTATATTGTTGGTATTAAGTGCCTCTCTTTTCTGTCTTGAAGACACCAGAGCCAAAAATGAATTTTTGCTCAGAGTGCCATGAGAACTTTAAGAAGGGACTCAAGGAAAATTACCACTGATTGATTAGTGTCGTAAAAGTCTCATTGTTCTTGAAAACAAAAGTGGACGTAAGTACTCTGTAGTCATAAAACTGCAGAATCAGGTTTACGTGAACAGTTAATGTGATGCTGTGAAATTCCAAATCCATTCTGTATTTGGTTCCTTCCACCCAGGTCCTTTGCTCTTGAGAACAAATCAGGTTACCTGTTGAAAAAATTCAATGGGATGGCTTGAATTGTTAACAAACTGGTGAATTCATGTCAATCTCTACAGTGCAAGAACAATTTTCAAGGTGCAAAACAATATAGTAGGTCTGATAAAACTGGACTTGTCAACAGCTGCCTAGGCATGGACAGAGTTGTGAGAGTATTGCTGCTGTGTCAGGTTTTGACAGTGACCACAGTAACTTGTGTTCTTTTCAGCTGCACATCACCTGCCTGATTAATTTCTCTCCATTTGTGATGTGTTTCTCTGTTGTGTGAATCCATCTCTGTTCATTCTGTCACATCTTCATCTCTCTCTTGCTGCTGCTGCTTCAGGTTTCTCAGAGCCTCAGGTAAGCAATCACAGGAGCTTGTGCCCTGTTCAGAAAGTCCTTCCTGCAGGAGGTCTTTTCAGTGATTTTAAAACAATACAGTGATTTTTAATTAATCCTGCTTCTCCCCTTTGCCCCACATCCTACATACTCTCATTTAATTGTGGTAGTTGCGTGCTTTTATAATGTGTACAACACATTTCTTTACAGGATTCCAGAATACTAAGAAATTTTTACTTCATTGCTAGTGAACTAAACTAATAGTAGACCAAGGCTAGGGCTTTATCTCTTCACATATGTCTCCATGGTTAAGGTTTTACTTTGTGAGAATAAAATAAATCCTCAGCTATTCTGTGTTCATTGCATGTGATCAACAAGTAGTTTATGTTTTTCCAGGTGCCAGATATTTGTTTTGTTTCTGGTTAGTGAGTGTCTGCACTCAGATTTCTGCCTTCTTCATGAGAACATCATGGCAGCTTAAATTTTCCTATTCAAGCAAATTACTTTTTTCCCCCCAACATTCATAAAAATGTGAGCAAAAGCTGCAAGTGGATGTTGTATCAATAATTTCTTAAATCAAACTTAAGGAGTATTGGTTCAAAATTCCTTGTTTTCAGTTTTTGATTAAAGCACTCTTGGAAGCTCTATTTAATAATGTTCAACAGACCATCTTACAGCGTCTCAGGGCCTGTCTAGTATTTATAGACCACATTTGACAAGCTCTTCTTTATAAGTAGATGCTGATCTGTTTAAATTGCTTCATTAAAGCTATCAGCATCTAAAAGTGTGTAACACTTGTTTGTGCTCTGTGAAATCACTGTGAGTGAACCTTTTAAAGCCAGCTGGTAAACTGTAGGCATTGTTGTATTCTTAGTTTTACAAACTGCTGGTCACAGGAGTTTTGGTTATGAAAATTGCGGGAAGAAAGGGGGAAATTACATGGAAATTAGGAGAGCCATTTGCTTTTTAGTCACTTTCCATGTCTGTAAGGATGTTATTTTGACAGTTTAGACTGCTGGGAAAAAAAGAGCTACTCCTGAGTCTAAGCTATCCTTTAGGAAGAAAAATTACTGTGTGCATTTTTTGAACATTTCAGAAAGTTTCAGAAGCATTCTTTATTGGTTTAACATGTGTCCTGCTGGGTGATTTAATACAAGACACACTCAATGTAATTTCTCCCATTACAGTGATTCTTCCAAACCAGGGACAGGAAGATTTTCCTCTGGAAGCTAGTCAGTCCTTTCAAAACTCAGCTGCCTGTTGTTATTTCAGTACTGAATTGCCTGACACTTGCTAAAACAATTGAAATTCGGCCAGTGAAATTTTGTTGACTTATGCCAGAATAATATATTTCTGATAATAATGAAATAATATATTTCTGTCTCCATAGGTATTCATTATAACAGCAAAATAGTGCTTTTCCTAGTTTCTAGCAAGCCTCCATTTATGCTTTCATCCCCAAGATTCAATGGCAGAACCTTAAGTGACAAATTCTAGGATATGTGTGGCCATGGTGTCATTTGCTCCTGCAATATTTAGTTTATATTTACTGCAACCTTAGTAGGAAAGGTGAGACTAAAACTTGACTTGTTTGTGCAGTAGCAGTGCCAGATGCACGCTTCTGCTTCTGCAGTTAGATGCTTTCTGAAGGAGAACTTTACAGAGGGGTATAATGTTCTTGTTAAGTTTATATTGTGTTTCTCTCTGCCCCTCTAGTGTTTGGACTGAGCAGGGCTGTTCAGTGTTTATGAGCTTGCTTTTAGTAGATCAAGTGAGACTTACACAGAGAGAGAGACTCTGGTGTCAGCTTTTCATGGAGAGATTGCTCATGCTGTGTGACTCCTTGGCAAGCATGCAAAGCAAGTTTTAAAGCTCAGAATAATGTCTGGGGAGTTTTCACAATGTATTTTTGCTTCTAAGGTTATTGATTTTTAATTTTTTTTTTTGCAAACCTTTCAGGAGGCTCCTGTGGTGGCGCGGGCAGCCCTGTTCCTCGAGTGCGCGCGCTTTGTTCACCGCTGCAATCGCGGCAACTGGCCCGAGTGGATGAAGGGCCACCATGTGAACATCACCAAGAAGGGCCTGTCCCGAGGCCGTTCTCCCATCGTGGGCAACAAAAGGAACCAGAAGCTGCAGTGGAATGCAGCCAAGCTCTTCTACCAGTGGGGAGATGTGAGTGTTTGTTTCTCTTCTAGTTACATTTAAAAATATAGCAAAATATAAAGGTAATTGGATCCCATACACAATTTCGGTCCTTGAAGGTGGAGACTTCCTTCCAACTTGCACTTCACAGCCTGCCAGGATCACCCTTTCTCCTAAGGGAAGTGACTTTGCTAGGATGTGTTCTCTCCATGGATCTGTTTGGCTCATTCTCCTTCTTCCAGCACTTGTCTTATGTCAATGGCTAAGGAAGAGGGAAAATGTGGGGTGTGATACTACTTTCTATTTTTCTTGCTTCCAAATATTTTTAGCCTAGGGCTCCTTGAGCTAGGTGTGGTGCTGTATATTTAGTAATGGGTTTCTCTTTGCTGTACTTAATTCAGTTTCTCTTTGCACCCATACAGACTGTAAGCACTTACAATTCTTTGGCAAGGAATTCTACAGAGCTATGATGAGTCATGTAAAGAATTGTCTCTTCTTGTTTGGCACTTGAATCCTTCAAGTTTTATTTGATTGTGATCTCTTACCATATAGGACCGAGGCAATTGCCTTATCTGGCCCTGTGGATGCCACTTGCAATTTCCTTGTAAAGCCCCCAGGATATAACTGCTGAACATCTGACATGTGTACAGGTCATTTCTCACAACTCAAAATAGTGGGAGAAGTTCCTTTGGCCGATTACAGATGTCTTTCTGGAAGTGAGCTTTGTGCTTCTTACCTCTTCTAAAAAACAGTGGTTTTTACAGTGAGCATCACGATTCCGGTCCTCCCCACCTTCCTCCCCCCAAAAAAAAGAAGACATAAAATCCAGTGCTTATGGGAATTAAAAAATCATGTTGTGCTTTGCTGACCTGAATTCTGGTAGGTTAAACCAACATGTCCTTCTCAGTGGAGCACATTGTAGGGAGCATCAAAATAAAGCTGACCATATCAATAAAGATACTCAAAAAGGCCAAATGGCCAGTGCTGATGAAAACTCTGTAATTTAAAACATCTCTTCCCTCACGAAGTGGTGATATCACAGGATAAAATTTCACATACTTATCTGTGTTCTACTCCTGTATGTGCAGCAAAGAAAATCAAGACAGTTCTTAAGAGTGTCTTGGTTTGAAAGACAGCTGTCTGCTAAGAAAGGCAGGAGCCCCTCTTGAAATGGAAGATGCAAACCCCCTCTCACCAAATTATTATAATTTTGAAATTAAGGAGCTCTCAGGCAAATATATGGGAATATGAATAACAGTTCTTTCCTAGTAAAGAACTAGGAAAATTAAAATAAAAATACAGAAATACCAAACAACAAAACACTGACAGAGTCAGAATCCAACCTGACACCCCATCAGTCAGTCAGGGTGTTGGTGCAGTCCCATTCCATGGTGGCTGCATCCTCCTGCAGTGACAGATGTGGTTCTGTTGGAGCAGTGCTCCTGTAGAACGGTGCAGTTTTCTCCAAGGTCCAGTGATGATGTGGAAAGGTTCTGGTGTTCCTCTGGAATCCAGTGGGAAAAGGCTGCTCTGATGTTCCANCTGGTGTTCCTCTGGAGTCCAGTGGGAAAAGGCTGCTCTGATGTTCCAAATCTCAGATTTTATCTAGGTAGGAAATGCTTGGCTCCTCCCCTTGGGTGGAGCATCTCCCAATGGGATGATGTAATTTTATCAGTCATGCACTGGGACCCAATGGGATGATGTCACTTTACCAGTTGTGCACTGGGACCCGATGCCCATTAACAGGAGATATCTCCCTGGAGGAAGGATGGGTTGTGGAAAAGATAAAGAACACTGCCCCAGCTGGATTTAACAGATTATAGAATACATACTTTTGGTTACATCCTGCTTTGCAACCCAAGACAAAGAGCTCTCAAGTGTCTCAGCAGGAAAGCAATCTCCTTGCCAACACACCCTGACCTGTAGTTTGCTGACAGCACCATGAGGGCTGTTGACATGCTGACAGTGGTGCTGGCAAACAGCCACCATAAACAATCAATGCCTTTCTGGAGAATGTAAGATGGAAATCTGACTGCCTCTGCTCTTTCCACAGATCCTCTGTGCATCATTACTCTTGCACCTTCCCAGCTCTTATAAACATACTCTCACCTCATTTTTGGAAATGGCATCAGGGAGTTTCTCCTTTAAAGGTGGAAGCAGGCTTTCCCATGGACATCTAACTGTCTTGTGGAGGAATTAAGGACTGTTTCTGGGTTCCTAATTCACAGCATAGTTTCTTAAGCAGAAGAACTACATTCTCAGTGGAAAGACTTAGCAAAAATCTGGAATATATTTATCAAAGGAACAAAGAAAAGTGGAAGAGATTAATACTTTATAATGACCTAATCTCCTTCTGCCTGTTATGTGCCAGTTTGGAGGGGTTTATTGTGTAACTAAATTTACTAAAATTTTCATCCTGGTATTTGACACTTTTCAAATTTTTGTTGCAAAAAAGGGGGGAAATAAATTATAGTTTTGATAGCAATTAGTCTTCTGTCATCCCTTTCCCCTCTTGAGACAACAAAAATAAAGTCAGGGCATTCTGGCTGGGCTGAAATTCTCACCTCCTGTGCTTCTCTTTCTCCATCTGCAGGCAATTGGTGTCCGCCTCAATGAGCTGTGCCATGCTGAGAGTGAGAGTCCTGCCAACCTGCTTGGCCTCATTTATGATGAGGAGACCAAGAGGCGCCTGAGAAAGGAGGATGAGGAAGAAGACTTTTTAGATGACAGTAAGGAGACTCCCTTTACTACAAGAACCCCCGCTTGTAAGAACCGCTGCTTTAGGAGCGCTTAATATTTTTTCTCTTTTCATTTTCTTGCCACCCAGCTGTATTTCCCAGTCCCTCACTTTCACCCCAACTTCCTCCCCTGTTCTTTTTGTGCCTGGATGTAAAACATGACAGATGTGCAGCAGTACTGAAAGACTTGGATGGAAAAGGGAAGGGGAAACCAGGCAGTGAGCTGCAATTCCTGTACACAGAAACTGCAGTTGTAAGCAGGGTCATAATTTATTTCTTGAGCCTTGCTGTCATCTGAGAGTCAAAAGTGGTTCAGGCTCCATTAGTCACAGTTATTTCTGCCAAAATAATTGTGTAAATCAGCCACTTTTCCCTTTCAGAACATTGAAGGGTCAACTCACCTGATGTGAATTGGCACAGCTCTGCTAAAGGCTTTTAAATCTTGACTTTAGTATAGAAGTCAAGATTTGCAGGCAGAAATATTAAAAAAAAAAAAGCATCATTAAAAATCTGTATAACGATAAGATGATGTAGCCACACACATTTGTGCCATAAGGGTGGAAGGGCTGTGACAGATCACTGATTCTAAAAGTCTATATAAGCATGCAAGTTATAGCAAACCATGTGAACCAAAATAAATTAACAAAACACATCCTGTTGTAGCTGTAGGTGAAGGTGGTAACAAACATTATGTGCCCTTTAGACACCATTTTTGTATACATGTGTGCTGCAGTTTACTGGTGCTTGTCGGTGTGTACTGTTGTTGGATGTAGTGTGCTGGCACTGTTTATCTCCTGCTTTCTCTTCCTGTGGTTCTGCATTTGTTCTTATCACTGCAGAAAGACCCATTTTGGAGTAGAGAGAATCTGGCAGGAAGAGTGACATGGCATTTATCAGAAATGAGCTCAGGAGAAGGTCTTGGCCCTAAGCTTGTCCTTCCCGTGTGCCACTGTGTGGTGTGCCAGTGCTGGCAGGTAGAGGGACATGGGTGGCTGTTCTGGATATATCATCTATATATAAAGGGTATATTACCTATATATAAGGGATGCATTATGCAATTGGATATTCCATTGCACTGCATGTCTCATCTGCTTTTGATAGTTCAGATTATTTTAATCTTCACCAAGTCCACAATTCATTACTGGTGATGTGTACAGGGGATCTGGCAAGCATCACAGATCTGGTTCTATCTGATCCCTGCAGTGTCTTCTCACTTGTTTGGTTCAGTCTTTTTCTTTGCAAAAGCAATTAGATCACACACCTAATGAAAAAAATCAAGTAAAAACACTAATCTCTCTGAAGTGTATGTAAATGGTAATATCAGGAATAACTTTAAAAATGGGTATGGCTAGTGGTTAGTTGTTGTCACAATTAACTATTTAATTTACTTTTTTTGCTGTCTGTTATGCTAAAAAATACTTTTCAAATTGATCAAACACTGAAGAATTGTTCATACTTTTAAGCTTTGAATTTTATCAGATGGCTTACAAAAGGTATGGTTTTAAATCTGATAGTTTCAATACAAAACTTGAAGTGTTTTGATGATCTCTCTACCCTTTCCCTCTTAGTTTTAGGTTAAGAATTTGAATGAAAAATTTGAATAAGTAGTTTGATTTTTTTCCCTTGATCATCTCTATATAGCACATGGATTGCTTGCACAATTATAGAAGCCTGACTTCAAAGGAGGCTATCTTTTCAGGTTGTCAGGGTAGTCATTAATAATAATAGGAAAAGTATCTCTTTAACAGCTGGTCATAACTCCATTATTTTGAGATAATTTTCTACATTTGAAAGTAGTTCTTTTCCACAAATGACTTGAATGCAAAAATGAAAAGGAAAAGAATCTATTTCTTAACCAGTAATAGCCTTAAATGACATGTATACAAAATGTTGTAAGGTTGTTAGTTTAGTAGGTACTTTAACATAATATACTATAACATATACTATAGTCAGCTGTCATGTTACTTCAATGTAATGCAGTCTAATACAATAAAAAATGGAATGGAATGGAATGGAATGGAATGGAATGGAATGGAATGGAATGGAATGGAATAGAATAGAATAGAATAGAATAGAATAGAATAGAATAGAATAGAATAGAATAGAATAGAATATATATAATACGATATAATACACTATAATATCTAATTAATATGATATAGTCAATGTAATATACATGTCAGTATTATTTCATGTGCTGGTAAATACATGGTTTATTATTTGATTGATTCTGTTTCTTTTAGTATAGGAAAAGTAGCACAGAATTGTGGGGTTTCCTGTTTTTCAGTGCAGTTTGCATCGTGCACCATATGTGACAATGTCCATCACCTCTTGGCTCCAGGTCTTGCATTAACTCCTTGTTTATGATAGAAATATTCTTTCCTAGGCACTGTGAATCCTACCAAATGTTGTTGTCCTTTTGCACTAAAAATGGCAGCCTGTCAGCTTCTCTTGGAGATAACCACATTCCTTCGGGAGACCTTTCCCTACATGCCCAGACCACGGACTGAGCCTCTTGTGGTAAGTGGAACACATACATGGGAGAGGGCTTTGCCCACAGAATCACAAATTCCAGGCTCTGATGAGAGGCAAGGAGGGGTAAAATTTCCAGTGGATCTCTGCAGGGAGAAATGACCAATTTTGTGTGATGAATAGAAGATGGTCAGGGTACATGAAATGGGTTGATTAGGAAGGTAAGGGCATGGAAGAACAACGTGTGCTACTAGAAGTTAAAGAAAGTTTCCAAAGAGAGAAGAGGGATTGAGAATCTGAGGGTGAGAGCCCTGGGAAGTGTTGGGAGGTGGAATATGGGAAGTGACCAGCTCAAATGCTCACTAGATGATTAGCAGGGCCAGTGGTCTGTTAGGGGAAGAGAACAGAATGGTTTGCAGAGAATTTCCCAGAGCTTTAAAGCTGCAGATTGGTTTGGGTTAGACCCAGAGAACTGCAAGGAGAATGGGAAGAAAGGAAAAAGAAGCAAAGAAAGAAAAAAAAACAACTCCAGGAGACTCAGAGAGGCACAGGCAAATGCTGGCATAAACAGTAAGCTAAACAACTGGTTAGGTGACAACTAATGCTGTGAATAGCAGAACACATGAAAACTGATTTTCAGTGATTCATTCTTGTGTGGATTTTCTTATGTCTAATACTGTGATTTAACATTACCTTTAGCCTGTTGTTTCAAAAAACACCCATGCACACAGTCATCTGTTGACGAGTTGACAGTGACCCTCAGCTTCAGAAGTGGGTAGCATGAAATGAGACGAGAATTAAATGGCTGACATGCTTTCAGCTTTTAAGCCAAATTTCTTTAAGAAATCAGGAGAAAAGTTATAAAGAAAAAATGAGAAGTTAAATTTACATGAAAGATTTAGCCTTGCTATCCTGGTTTTTTGTTAATGGCAGATCAAATTTTAGTCATGGCAATTATGCTTGACAGGCTGATTTATCTGGATAGCATTGTAATTAGGTTCTGAAAATTATTCCAAAGGCTGTAGATGACCTCTGATGAAGTGGCTCATCCCCAAGGTATGCAAGAAGGACAATTTTAAAAAGCAATAAATTCAGCAGAATCCTCTTCAAACACATTGATGATATTACAACATAATAAATGACTGCATCCACAAGCAGGATAATACCATGGTTTAGAATTCATGTCATTAAGTAGTTAGGCTTGGAACTAAGAATGGAACTAATGAAGGTCAACAGAAATTATTTTATGTGAGCTAGAAGTGCAAATGATTAATCACTTTCTAGACTTGTATATGGGAGACAAGGAGGAGAAATTATTCTGTGAGCTATAGGTGAAAGAAAACTTAAGGGCACATTATGCAAGAGTCTGTAAGACAAAATAGCCACAGAGTGCTGCTTCTAACTTTGTACAGAGGGAAAAATAGAGGCAACAATGATCCAGATTAAAATATTAAGTCTGTGTTTTTGGAGTGATGCTTCCTTTCCCTGAAGATGAGGTACATAACGTTATGATCCATGTATCTGGAATTTCAGTAGAGCAAATCTCACTTCCATTGGTGTTTGTAGGCATACCTGTTCCATAGGTAGGAGCACAGCCTTGGAAGCCTTGAAGAAATGAAACATTTGCAACTGAACTAGTTTTGGTGAACTAGTTTAACTACCAAGAGAGCATGCAGGCTGTGGGCTGAGGTTGATGGTCCTGACTGAAGTTTCACCCAAAGCACTGATCATGGAGCAGATACAAGCACATTTTGCTCACAGCTAGGGACATTCCAAACCCAACTGGGTATATTGTTGTGTCACCTGCTCTGAGTGACCCTGACTTGGCAAGGGGGTTGGATTAGATGATCTCCAGAAGTCCCATCCTAATAATTCTGTGATTCTGTGATTTATGTTTCCCCTCCTGAGCCTGCAGCCAATGTTAATGCACTGGGGAATGTTAACCAGCACTGGGTGTTAGCACCTGGTGACTCCTCCATCCTGGCAGGTGGCTCAGCCTGCTGCAAGGCTTGTGTGTGATTAAAATAAACCCCATGTGAAGCAGCTCTTCCTGAAGCTTCTCTAGCTGCAGTGGGAGCTCACACTGCTGGCACATCTGTGTGGTCTGCATTCTGCTGCAGGATCAGGAGAGCTACAGGATGCGTCTGGACCCTGAGATGGACCGACACAGGTATGAGAGAAAGATCAGCTTTGCCGGCGTCCTGGATGAAAATGAAGATTCAAAGGATTCCTTACACAGCAGCAGCCACACCCTCAAATCTGAGGCTGGCTTCGAGGAGAAAAAAGGTTTGTCAGAACCATAAGGCTTTTGTGTTCTCAGGGCTTGTGAAGTGGCGCTTGTTTTTGTGTTTTCATTTGCATAGACTGTGTTTAAAAGCAGGCAGCCATGAAGTCATGTGGCTTTGAATCATTTCTGAGATGCTTTTGGCCTTCAGGTCTCAATACAATGAATGTGAGAAGCAAAGATGTTAAATTTTATAAAACAGTGCTATGACTGAAACCGATCGAAAGCTTTGCACAATTGCTAAAAAGGAGTAAGCCTTGTTTGAAACTGCCTCCTAGTGGGATGCTCAGAGAAGCATCACTATTTGATTCACTGTAAAAATAAAGATCAAAAGTGGTGTTTGTTTTTCTCTGATCACAGTTTTTCATTTTGGGGAAATCACAGATCGAAGAGAAGATTGCTATTTTCCTGTGGAAAATCTGTTTGGAAGTCATGGCATCACAACAAATTAGTGTGATTGGTCTCTTGAATTCTTTGCTACCACATGAAAAATACACTGTGTGGCTTTTGGTGGCTAGCAGTTTGGTGTTACCAACATACTCTATACTTGTACAAGCAAACTTCAAGCTCACTGTATTTGCTGAGAATAGCAAGCAGGTCATTTCCATTTTTGAGCCATCTCATGCAAGACTCACGTTCTATCTGATGGTACAAGTGTTGCAATACAATATAGTCATTGTGTGTATTTGCAATTAGAGACTAAACTGCCAGATACCTCTGGATGACCCTCTTACAAGTTTCCTGGAACTATTTCGATTCTGTTTCACAGTAGCAATTTGCAGGTGCAGGAATTTGAATGATAATTTTGCTGATTGCTTGAAAAGGATAAATGTTTAATGATGGTTTCACAACAGTGAGGACTGTGGCTGGTTTTCCTCTCAGAAATGTCTATTAATGATTCAGAGGAGCTTTAGTTGACTTCTATAGGCTTTGGATAAAGTTTGTGTTGTCTTCAGCTGTGACCTTGCCACAGTTACTGGAGAAAATATTAGAAATGCTTCCACAATTTATGTGGTATAAAACTTTCTCCAAAATTGTGTGTCTGGTGAGCCAGCTACTTCTGTGCAGACAGATGGGTACCCACCTAGGACAGGTGAGCTGGATAAATTGATGCTCAACCTCATTTTGTCCACTCTCAGTATGTTGGCAGCCCAGAAAAACACACAGCCTTACGGTCTGTCTGATAGTCTAAGATGTATGGGATAAGATGTCTCTACCTATTTAGATGAGAAAAAGTTTGGGTTGGGGTATTTTTTTGAAGATAGTTACGACAATTGCTTGAAACTACTTTTAAGCTTTTCAGGGAATATTCCTGGGGATGTTACCTGAGTGAGAGAATACCTTCAAAGCAGCAGTCCTGCTGGAAAATGCTGGTGGAAAGTCTCTAACTATCCTCTTTTTCTTAGAGACAATGCTGACTTAGCTTTTCCTTTGCATGTTACTGTGCCACAGGCATAATGTATTTTTGCAAAGATAGTATTGACTTTCTGCATCCTTTCCTCCATTAAACTACGTTTTCCTACAGTTTTATTTGAGTTTTCTTTCCATTATCCCTTTCCCCTAAGCTGTTATGTAGTTTTCCTTTACTAAAGCTGCCTCTTTACTGCATTTTAGGCGTGGGGAAAGTGACTATGGTTGGAAGGTTGAATCCTAATATACCTTGGCAAAAATGTAATTCCAGTATTTTAGAAGCTTAATAAATGCAAGATAATGTTATATTTTAAAATCACAATAATTACGTTCTTTTCTTTGGCCACAGCACATTCTTCTGGGAATCCACCTGGGCCAAACACTACAGATGCAGAGGCATCTTTCATAATCTACACTTTCCTAGACGAGAAAATGTTGTTGTGTGAATGTAACTAAATTTTGCTTGCCTGCAGTGAGAGGTTTCTTTATCTCAAACTCTTTGATGAGTACTAATCTGTTTCCCTTCATTTTTCTGGAGTGTTAAAAACTTTGCTGTCATTGCTCCCCCCAGGCATGGCTTAGCAGCTATCCAAAAGCCACGGGTTTACTCTGTAGAATCTGCTCCAGGTAGGTCTGAAATACAGACACTACAGCTAGGTAGATGCAGGCTCTCAGATGGTCACATGTACTCTTTGGGTGCCAAAATGGGATTCTGCAGACTTCATGAAATGCAGTTACAAATGCTTAAGCAGTCTGGGGTTCGTGGAGCTGATCTGAACATTATTCAAGCAGTAGCAATTGCTAAGGAACTTAGCATGGTCACTTGGAGGGAGGTTCTTTGGTCAGTCAACAGTGGTTTGCCAAATGACTTGTGAGGACTGAGGGGTAGCTCTCAAAACATATCCAGCTGTCTTTGACCACGATGCTAGCCACTGGAAATGGGAGTGGGAATTCCATTCTGTAGGAACTGGGGGCAATCTCAGGAGTAAAGGTGTGTTCTCTTTATCCCGAAGCCAAAATATAATTCTATTTAAATATTTTGCTTATCCATGGTACCCAAAAAGCTCTGTGCTGTTCATTCCCAACCACACACCAAAAGGTAATTGATCACACGTGGCCTTGCCTGGTTAGATCTGCAGTAAAATGACTGAGTGTTGCAACATTTGGACTGACATACTGCCATGTACTGCCTTTGAACTAAGAGGAGAATGAAAGTGCAAACAGTCGGTGCTTTAAACATTGAACCATTCCATGTGTGTGCTCATCAAAAATGCCAAGTGTCAATGGATGTTGTTAATGCCTGCAAGCTGCTGATTTGTCTGAAGGAGAAGATCTACGTGCTCCTGTTTCCTCTAAAGCATTCTAATGATGAAGAGTAACATGCAGAGACACGGATTTATGCAAATCTTACTTCAAGGAAGCCTTGTGTGCTAGCCCCATGAAGCAGACTCCCCTCTTGCAGTCACACATGCTGTATAAATAAATAATTGATCCTGCTGCAGAGCTCAGTGAGGTTTACAGAACCCAGGCCCATGGGAAAATAGGTTTGTCCAAGGTGGCTTGTTCATGCTTGGGATTCAGCCAGCTATCCGTAGCAAGAGGTGATGCTGCACTAATCTAAACTCTAAGGACTGGCCAAGAAAACTGCAATTTACACCCATTGGGCAGATCCTGCTTCCTGGCAGGAATTGATTCAAATTGGTGTGAATTGTAGGATTTTCTTGTCCATGTTTTGGGTTTCTGTTAGCACAGATGACTCTACTTGCTGGTGGTTGAGCAAGGGCTAATTCCAAACACAGGCAAGGCCTGAGGTGCTGTACCAGATCTCCAGGACACGAGGTGTTGAACCCACTTTTGTGAAGCATCTTTACTCTCTGATTGATGGAGCTGCATTGGCGTTGGCTTTGGAGGCAGTCTCTGATCCCACATCATTCCTTGGCAGAAGACCTGGCAGCAAAGGGTCGGGAGGGTGGGGAGGGCCAGCATCTCTTTCTTTTTTTAAACGGGGCAAAAATTAAGGGGAAAAAAGTCCTCTCTTATTCTTTTAATGCAGTTCCCAGCAGGAAGATCAGGATAGGAGGAGGCTCCCGCTTGCTCCAGATTAAAGGAACCCGCAGTTTCCGGGTGAAGAAGGGGGGTTCCCTTTCCAGCATTCGCCGGGCCGGCAGCCTAAAGAGCACCAAGTTATCACGGCAGGACTCAGAGTCTGAGAATGAGGAGCTGCAGCTGTCCCACAGCAGGGACACTGTCACTGATATAGGTAACTTAGATGAGCGGGTGGAAAGGGAGGGGACCATAGGAAGGACCTTAAACTCCTGATGTCATTGCAGCAGAGCTAGAAATGACAAGAGATCCCCATCTCTGCAGGCTAGGAGAAAAAAAAAAAAAATTCTAGATCTCTCTTCAGGGACTGCCTGGACTAGGGCCTGGGAGGAACATGGCACAAATCCTGGGTGCAGTGTCGGCTCCGTGCACAGGTTGTCAGTTCAGCACCGTGTTAGAGCATGAGCTCTCAGAATGCTGGCCTGCCAGCTCAACACTTGCTGTCCTTAGGGTAGCACGTGCACCTGTGCATATGCACATGCACACACCCCTAAATCAGATATAAGGAATGCATGAGTTCATATTTATGTATGATACTTTATTGTCCACAGCAACAGATTGGCTGTATATATATATACGTACATATATATATATACACACACATATCTATTTAGGTGTGTGCTTCATATTCCATGTTGGATATGATGCCACAAGCATGTCAGGTGACATGTAAAACATGTATTCCTCTATGCAGAACACAACATTCACGTGCTGCGCACTCTATTTCTACATGCTGGCACATACATCAATTTTTGTGGCTTACAGCTGCTTTCCTTAGTATTTAAAAGATGGATGTCCATACATTTGTCTTATGGAAACAAGATGTGCATCCTAGTCGGTGAAATCTCCATCACAATTGAATTAAAGGGTTTCCCTTCACTATTGGTGTTAACCAAAAGTTGTGGATATATTTGGAGCTGAAATAACCTCCCAAGTTTATGGTCATTTTTATGTTGCCCAAAAGGTGCTTCAGTAGGAGAGCATGGAGAGTGGGTTTGTTAATTCTGTAAACTTTGACAAGTCACAGTTCACTTAAAGAAGAGAAAAAGGGTAAACCAAAATTCATCTCCAGCCAACTCTTAATATCATTAGTATTAGTTGTATAGGAGGCCCATAGGGTATGAAGTGGCTAGGGGAAACACAGGGGTCAGTGAAATTCTCATGGAAATCTCTCCCTTGGCTGAATTCTAAAGTGTTCTTGTGTGCCAGAATCAGGATTTTTTTCCCCTTTCATCCCCATGACATTAGCAGTTTCTATGGGCAATTAGCAGGGACTTTGTGGGCATTTCCAGTTGGATGCCACTTCTGGTTGGATTTTTGTTGATATTTTTAACCACAGAGCCCAGTCAATGCAGATCACTAAACCAGCCATTTGCATCATCTGAGTGGTGCAAAGAATTTGTTTATGATGCTTTTGGATTATCAATTTCCCTTCCATCAAAGAAAAAAAAATGGAGGGACAAATGTTTGCTACTGACAAGATGGTCTAAGGGTCAAGTCCAAATAGTTCTTGTAAGTGTCAAGCCAGCACAGGACTGGGGAGGGATGTCCAAATGCAGTCTTTCCACTGTGGCATATTCTGTGTACTCTCATCTGTTCCCACAAGGCTGGCCTGGCTTACAAGTGCTGTCCCTAGTCTTAAAGCCCATGGGGAGCAATAAAAACAACAACCTTTTGGGTATTTTTCTTTTGAAGAAGGGAGCCCCTGGAGTGCGAGCGAACCCAGCATTGAACCTGAGGTACTGAGCAACACAGGCATGGAGGAGAACTATCACCGCAACATGTCCTGGCTGCATGTAAGTACCACTTGCCAGCAGTGCTCTCAAGGATGGCATTTTCAACAGGAAAAAATCTTTATCTGGCAATAACCAGATCCCAGTTTGTGCTTTTTCCACACAGCGTAAAGGATCTCGAGCGTAAGTAAGCTGCGACTTTTGGAAATTGCGTGTTTGCCATTTCTAAAATGGACATAAATCTCCTTCTCTCTAGTTCATATATTTAATTTTTTCTCCTCCCTAGGTGTGCAGGGACAGCCATACTACCTCAGCTGAAAACCACCTTAGCTCAGTACCTTATCTCCAGCATGGGCAATACTGTGTATTTCAGGGGGAGCAACAGAATGGACTACAGTGTGAGCTGGGCTTCTGGGAAGTGGCATTTTAGAAGCTGCTTGTGTAAGCCAACAGAGCCTTGTCCAACAGACAGGGAGCACAACACTGCAGGTGTGGTTTGGTCAATGCAGGGTCTAAGGCCTCCCTTTGGGCAATCTCTGTGCCTGTGGTTTAGACTTGCTGGGCAAGTCTAAATCAGCTGGGCAGGTCTGCACTGCTCAATCCCCTGGTGTCCAAGGACTGCAGTATGGTCAATGTGTTGTGCACACACCTTGGGTTGACTCTCTGTGCAATGGTTGATGGTGTCCTGTGTATGTGAGTGAGCATAGCTACCCCTTGACTTCTGAGTTGCCTTTGGGAAGGACAGCTGTCAACACGGACTTGGCATGTTCGTTTTTCCCCCAGGTATTTCACATGGACTGCTCTCAGCTGCCCCATTCCTATGGGGTGTGGACAAGAACAGGCTTAATATTTTATGTCAGAAACAGTTCTTGATAGTTGTCTTTTTTAGATGAGGCTGGCAGGGCGGAGAATTTGAATACCATGTCTTCCAATCTAGTACCTCAATCCCTGCACTACCCTGTTTTCTGCCAGTACTCTGATGCTTTGGAATGATTACACCTCATTTGGAAATTCCAGTGTACTAAACTGAGTATGTTAGACATGTGTGTATGTATTAGATGCTTCATCACTAGAGGATAAGGGAATTTCCCTAGTTAGCAGCTTAAGATAAATCATGGTGCCCTTGCTCAGCGTGGTAGGATGCATGAACTCATGAATTCTGAAGGAAACTTGAGATGTTTATCTCACTTTACATGTGATTAGGTTGCAGAGGAGAAAGAAAAATTTGCAAAATGATGTGGTACATTTAATGATACACAGGTACCAATATTACATGATAATGCTAATTTTTTCGTTTGTTAGAAAGAAGGTGTGGGTAGATGGTCACTAAAACTACAGACAAAACAAAAGCTTGCTTTACTTACTTGTCACAAGCAAACAACTCAAAAGGATTGTTGGTGCCAATTTGTTTTTTTCAGGTTTGTTTTAGATTAAGCTCCTATCATTTTTAGAAGCTTAAACATTTTGAGTATGATGTGGCAGCCTGGAGAGAGAGCCAGCAGACTGCAGCTGCACAGAC
Organism: Rhabdornis inornatus; assembly: GCA_013397075.1. Classification (NCBI taxonomy): domain Eukaryota; kingdom Metazoa; phylum Chordata; class Aves; order Passeriformes; family Rhabdornithidae; genus Rhabdornis; species Rhabdornis inornatus. The sequence goes on from VWZS01007222.1 coordinate 270,769, forward strand.
TTAGACACAGTGGATGGGAAATTGGGATAGCTTCCTTTTGGTAGTTGTGGGTACTTCTGCACTGGATTGTGGGGGCAAGAGAAAGATTCATAAAGGCCTCTTAAGATCTACAGTGTTTGTGTTTAATGTGAAGACCGAAGAGCTTCTGGGCTGAGCTTTGCTCCTCTGGCAAGAAACCATCTGAGTTACACCAGAGAGTGGACATTCAAGTGTAGACTTGCCAAGGCTATCTTTAATTAAGTAGGATAGGGACTAATACCAGTGTTTCTGCAGCAAAGCAGGGCTCAGCATAGCTGAATTCAAAATATTTACCTGATTTTTAGATAAGTTTTACTACTCCTTTCTGCCATATGGCAACACTAGTATGTTGGAACCCAGAAGCCTGGGAGTTTTGAACTTTCTGTGCTTTCTGGCACTGACCCCCAGGAGAACACTGCTTTTGACTTGAGCCTTGGAGAAGGCTTCCAAATTTGAGTGATGGAGTTGGAATCACTGCTGTGTAGTTGGAATAGAAGTGTGTAATTTCACATGGTGAAGGGTTTGGAATTTGGGGCTTTAGAATGTAGTAATAGGTATGGGACAAGATGGAGGATTTTGGATGTCCCTTTCTGTCTTCTTCCTTCATCTTCATGATTTCAGGCAGTAGTTTCTGGTTGGATAGTACTGGACTGAGGGTCAAAGGGTTTGGTTATTGGGTCAAAAGGATAAATAATACAGGTGTTAGTTCTTTATTGGACTGTTAAAACTTTAAAAGACCTTGTAGCTAGCTAGATTCAGCTCCATTTTGCTGGCTTTTAGCTGGTAGTTAGAAGTGTTGCAGAACTTTCTGTACTTTTGATAAGGTTTAGTAAACAACCAAGCAGGAACATGAGAAAATTCATCTCTCTCGTGTTTTTAATCCTGGCTCTGAGTGAAGACAGAAGAAAATGGAGACAAGCCACTAATTAGGTGGTGTAGTTACTCCATTTACACCAGTAGAAATAGCAACTGAACCAGCTACCACAGAGCTGGACTGGATGGGTCTACCCAATGACAGTGAGGGAAGCATATACAGAGCAATTGACACAGCTTATTTCTTCTTGAGAGCATACTGAGATGCTCCCTTTGCACCCCTTGAAGGACACTAACCCCCAAACACGGCGTGTTTGCAGCTTTGTGTTTGTAGCTAGTTTGATGGTTTCCAGACCAAGCTCTCATTTTAGAGTGAGAAAACTGAGAGGATGTTGTTTTCCTCAGCCTTCTCCTTGCCACCAGCCCAATATCCACATTTATAGCAGCTCTTGGCTTTGTTAGCACTAACAGTTCTTTAGCCATGCCCAGCTAGTTTGCAAACCTCTTGTAAGTGTGAAGAGCTACACAGACATACACACCTTTTTAAAGCTGAGCTTCACACCTTCCTAGCTAGGCTGTTTGCCTGGCTGTCCCAGTCACTGCCTTTGCAGCTCCATTTCCTGTGGGTAACTATTTATTTTTTAATTCCCAGGTCATGATCCTGTTGTGCAACCAGCAGAGTTTCATATGCACACACATTGACTACTGCCACCCTCACTGCTACCTGCATCACAGCCGGTCCTGTGCTCGCCTCGTCCGGGCCATCAAACTGCTCTATGGAGACACAGTGGACTCCCTCAGGGAAAACAGCACTCTGAACAACGTGGCAAGAGGCAAGAAACAAAAGGAAGTGAGTATGGGAATGGAAAAAGCAGAATGTTTTGGGATTTGTACACACACGTCGTAATTGCCTTTGAAAACTGCATGATGTACTCATACAGCTCAAAATGAATAGAGATTTTCCAAATCTTAGCTTTGCTGTAAAAAAACCCCAGCAATTAAGTCATTCAGCATTATGTAAGGAATGTAATCTGTATTGATTGGGATGAATCTTGGTTGCTGATAAGGTCATTTAAAAAGCTTACAGTCTGACTTCAATTTTAGTGTTCTTTTCTGGCCTCTACTTACTACCCTGTGGATTCTGTCTCTCTGCTCATGTTTTTTCTTGTCTGTTAGTAAGAATAACTCTTGAAATTCTTGTAAAATCCTCTGTCATTTCTTTCTTTTAGGTCTGAGCTCTCAGCTGTTCCAATAATTATACATATATATACACACACATGTAATGTGTATATATACACACACACACATTATATACATATATAATGTATTATATACATGTATAATGTATATAATGTATACAATACATGTATTGTATACATTAGTCTTTAATGTTTGTCTCCTTTTAATGACCATTTCAGCAGGATATTCAGACAAATTTGTGCCTTTTTTTATTTGTAAAAGTGTACTTTTAACTTTAGTGGAAATGACATTTCTGCTTTCAGGAAAATGCCCACCCAGGCACCAACTGAATCGTGTCAACAGTTAAACCACAGCAGACAGTTATCCTGAATAATTGTTGTGGCAGAGCCATTCAACTCCTTTGCAGTAACATTGAAAACAAAAGTGTTTGTGAAACTGTCATGAGGGTTTCAGCTGGGCGAAGAGGCTATCATCCCTGGCAGTGGCATATGAAGGAGAAAAATTCATTATATTTCTTCATCAACAAGGAGATGGTTTGTTTCCTGTCAAGTCAGAAAATTAAAGGATATTTTTTTCAAGGAAGAAAGCACAGAGCAGGTGAAACAGAAGCTTTCCTGAAAACTGTAAATCCAACGTTTTTCCTGTAGCACAGAGAAGTATGAGTTATTTAGAGAGAGAGAGAATCATTTCCTCTGCAGAAGGCAGGCAGGAGATGAGTAGCTGGTATGTTTCATGGAAGGCAGCAAAAGAAATGTGCATTTCTGTGTCTTGTTTCCTCTCCAAGTTTGAATTGCAAGACAGAGATATGCATTTCATCATATATCAAACCATCAAAGCATTTATGAAACAGCAAGAGAATGGAATTTGAGATGCAGTGAGGTCTCCCACGAACACGTGCAGGGTGTTTGCACAGACCTCACTTCTACAGAGCAGTTGACAATCTTTGCTTTTTTCATGGAAATGAAATGGAAGTGCCCTCAAGTTGCACGAGGGGATGTTTAGATTGAATATTGGGAAAAAAATCCTCTCTGAAAGGTTTGTCCAGCTGAGTCACAGGCTGCCCAGTGAGGCAGTGGAGTCACTGTCCCTGAAGGGCTTTAATAAATGTAAGGATGTAGCACTTTGGGACTTGATTTAGTGGTGGACTTGGACTTGGGTTTGACTCAATGATCTTAGAGGTCTTTTCCCACATCTGTGATTCTGTGAGAGGAATCATTCTGTCCACTGAATGCTTCCTTTGGTAATTTTTCAGAGGGAAGCTGCAGATTTTTTGCCTGTAACCTACTTAACTAAATCCATGGGTGTGGCACCAGTGAAGATTATACAGCAAATATTCACATTCTCCATTTCATTTACTGTCTTCTGCCTTAAGATTTTATTGGGAAAAGCATTGTTAAAAATGGAAGCAAATTCAATGAGATGTGTTGTCTCACTAATACTTGGCCTGTTGCCAGCAAAGAAGAAGGCTTTATGCTGCAGCTCTGCTACCAGATGGTTTCTAGTATATGGAAATTCCTCTTGTACGTAATCTCCTTTCCCACATTTTGAGAAATATAAATGTGAACTCCACTTTCTTTTTATTTCCTTCCAGTGCTCAGACAAGTCATGCTTGAGGACTCCTTCTCTGAAAAAGAGAGTGATCGATATCAACTTGGAAGGGAAGAAGGACTCTGGAATGCTAAAGTACATCAGGAATCAGGTACTGATTAAGCCATATGCTAGTTAGGGAGGCAGATATAGAGGTGCCAGGTTAAAATGCAAAAAGACGGAAAATATATATGGATCTCCAAGCTCATGTGAAGAACTGTTCCTGAATATTAATCAGTTCAGCCCTACATCTTTCCCCAGTCTGAGTAATACTAAATTTAAATCTCTTAAGGAAATATGGTCAAAGAACCCTTTAAACATTGAGCTCCATTAAATCCCAGTCTGCATCTCTGGCTTTCCACAGTGACATAGGCACCAAAGCTGAGGATACAAAAAACCAAAGAATTCACAGGTATGTTATAACTGCTGCCTGTCAGTTTACAGTATTAGTTCTCTTTGTATTTACTTGTTCAAGGCTCCTGAAGAAGCAACAACCTCTTTATAAGCCTGTTCTTAGTGAGAGTCTAATGGACCTGTATTGCTGTTTGTGTACCACTTTGGGAGAGTTTGGCTTTCCTTCTGTCCTCTTTTTTGGTGTTCTGGTGATGTGAGGGACAAGCAAAAGGCTCAAGGAAGCAGCTTGGAAACACTGCTGTTTTAGTATAGGCTGAAAGCCACGTGCCCTCTATGGAGCATTTTCTGAAATGGATGAACCTAGAGCTTTTTGGTGGGTAATTTGCAGACCAAAACCAGGGTAAGATTACTGAGTGTTGTTCTTCCTTGTGGATAGTTTGCACAGCTCAGCCCTAAGGCATGGCTCGGTTTGTTGCAGGTAATGAGCCTGTCCCCTGCCCCTTTGTCACTGCTGATCAAGGCAGCTCCCATCCTCACAGAGGAGATGTATGGGGACATCCAGCCAGCAGCCTGGGAGCTCCTGCTCAGCGTGGATGAGCACATGGCTGGAGCAGCAGGTAAGAGAGCCAAACCCCTCAGCATGGCTGCTGTGGCTGCACAGCTCACACACAGTCCATCACAGGACTCTGCAGTTTTGTACTGGAGCAATCTGAATGCCACCAAGGGTTTCCTGGGGGCTCTGTGGAAAGGAGGTGGTCAGAAGGATCAGGAGGGCACTCTGTCTGAGGCCCTGGATGTGGTGGGTGTTTGGAGAATGTCAAAATTGGTGTTTGTATTCAATTGGGTTTGTAGGCAGAGGAAACAGTGATTCAGTCAGTCCTAAAGCATTCTGTATGCTGCCTCATGGAAATATTAGTACCAGTTGAGTAGCGTACAAAAACTGACACAGGGAACGAGAGTGAAACTGTCATAGCTCCTGCTCTGCTGTAAGGAAAATTCTCATGTTGCACAGAGACAGCAGCATTGCTCATTAAGTACTATTATTGTATGGTACTGTCTAAATTTTCCATTTCCACTTGGTTTTAAAGTGTACAGATGATTGCTGGTGACAGATGGTTGAAAGGCATCTTTAAGACAGAGGATTAGAACATCCTATACCTGTGAAAGTAGTACTTTCTGCATATGAGATAAAATTTATTACAATTACAAAAAATGTAAAATCATATATGTTGTTGCAAAGTAGTAATAAGAATTTTTCTGCTATGAGCTTGGATCTTCTCCCATGGAAATGATCTAGCTTCAGAATTTATCCCTTAGCCAAAAGATGACTGACCTAATGACCAGCTGTGAGAAAAGAAACAGAATGTGTCAGAGGAGGTATTTCATTAGTGATTTAAAGTATTAATGCTACTGTAAAGCATGATGTGCAATTCCAGAGCTTCTGTTAAAGGCAGAGATTCTGTTAAATCAGCCTTGATTAATCAACAGAAATCATTTGGAAGTGGAACTCTTGAAAGCCAAACACAATTAGTCCCTTTACTTCAAAAGATGTTCTTGTTTTAAGCAAGTCATGGCTGAGAAGATCAAAGGCATAATTTATTTTAAAAAGCAGGTTTTCCAGAAGAATCTAGAAGAAGAATTCCGGAAGAATTTAGAAGCTTTAGCTGTAATGCTGTGTGGCTCCAAAAGGTGGAATCACATGTGCTTGGTGTCATGAAGCAATACAGTTTTCCTTAGGCTTGGTAGATTGGTGATCCTATTTATGGAGCCAAGATGGGCTTCCTTTTGGTGTGGGTTTGTACACCTGCGATTTTTCTTTGCCAAATAAACACATTATTGAGAAACAGAGGTGATGGATATTCTCTCCCTGCAGCTGCCATGTTCCTGCTGTGTGCTGTGAAAGTGCCAGAGGCTGTTTCTGACATGCTGATGTCTGAATTTCATCACCCAGAAACAGTGCAAAGGCTGAATGCCATTCTTAAATTTCACACACTCTGGAGGTTCAGGTACCAAGTGTGGCCAAGGATGGAAGAAGGAGCACAGCAGATCTTCAAGGTAGATAAGTCACATGAAGCTTAATGATGACATTTACAGCTTGCCTTGTGGGATAGATGTATAATGACAGACTGCCATGAAATTTCCTGAAACTCTGTTTAGGGAAAAAAACAAACAAAAAAAGATTGTATAAGTCTCACTAGTGGGGGAGGTGATATGAAGAAGTCCTGTCTAAAACAGAGAAAATAAAATGGGGGCTTAGGTCAGGAGATACATCAGAGAAGATGTGTGTCCATACACGGTGTTACAGTCCAATGAGATGCAGAGGTGGGTAAAATTGGCAGAGTTAATTTATGTTTTGGGTACTTGTGGTCATGTTTAATTAACAATACTGACAATAATAGCTTGCTGTAACAAAATGTGTTTCATGGCTTATTTTTAGATTCCTCCTCCAAGTATAAACTTCACTCTGCCTTCTCCTGTGCTGGGAATGCCATCTGTGCCAATGTTTGACCCTCCCTGGGTCCCTCAGTGCAGTGGGAGTGTGCAGGATCCTATAAATGAAGATCAGTCGGTAAGCACACATCCCAAGAGTAAGCACTGTTCTTTCTCTGTAGAACTGTGTGGTAAATGAAGCCAAAAGATGTGAATTAACCTCTGAGATTGTCTTTTGTTGGAACCCTGAAGACAGGGAGTTTTGAACTTTCTGTGCTGTCAGGCAGTGACCCCCAAAAGAACACTGCTTTTGACCTGAGGGCTTGGAGAAGGCTTCCAAATTTGAATGACAGAACTAGAATCACTGGTGTGTAGTTTGAATAGAAGTGTGTAATATCACATGGTGAAGGGTTTGGAATTTGGAGTTTTGGAATATAGTAGTAGGTAGAGGGCAAGATGGAGGTTTTAGGGCAGATATTTTCTTTCTTCCTGTCCCTCTTCTTTTTGTGTTTAGGTAGTAGTTTTAAATTAAATAGAAAATGCCATACTGCAGGTCATGGGTATTTGGTCATTGGGTCAAAAGTAAAAATAATTTAGGTGTTCATTTTTAATTGGACAGTTAGGCCTTAAAAGACCTTGTAACAAGTAAGTTACATCGCCATTTCTTCATTTTCAGCTTGTTAGGTAGAAGTGCTGTAGCACTCACTGTCTATAGATAAGAATTAATAAACAACTGAGTCCGAACACAAAAATCTATCTCTTGTGCATGCAATCCCGACTCTGACTGAAGAGAAAAAAGAATATAAAAAAGTTATAGTCTTTTCTAGCTGGGGAAAAAAATCTAGTGTAGTCTGTGTAGGGCACAGAATTTTCTACATGGGCATCAAGCTTTTCTGTTTGTTCACTGAAGTACTGTAGTGCACCTCATATCCCTGTGGGAGACACTAACTTAGATCTGAGGAGCACACAGCTGCTCTGTCTCTAAAAGAAGGCTTTTTCAATAGAACTGCCTGAGAGATGATTTTGTCTGCACTGGTTCATGTGGTGTCTCCTGGGAGAAGTTTGCACCAAAGCTGATTGTAGGCTTATTGCCAAGAAGTCTCCCTGTGAATCTCTGTTCAGATGGCACTAGTCTGGTTTATATTTAGAAGCTGGGTTGCTGAATTTCACTGAGGTGAAGCCTTTATCTAGAAAATCTGTGTGCATCTTAACAGCTTCAGGCTGTATTTCTTCTCTCTTCCTTCCCAACAGAAGTCATTTTCTGCCCGGGCTGTGTCACGTTCCCATCAGCGAGCTGAGCACATCCTGAAGAACCTGCAGCAGGAGGAAGAGAAGAAACGCCTGGGCCGGGAAGCAAGTCTGATCACTGCCATCCCCATCACTCAAGAGGCCTGCTATGAGCCATCCTGTACACCAAGCTCTGAGCAGGAGGAAGAAGGTGTGCCCTGGGACCAGGAGCTGCATTCCAGGGACCTGAGAGCATTGCCAAAAAAACACAGAGCACTGCTTAGGGCAGTGATGTCCAGGAAAATTGATTTTTAGTGTTAGGAAAGTCCCAACCATGTTCATTTGTTGAAGAGTCCGAGTAATTGAGAAAAAGTGTGTCTGAAAATTGGTGTAAAAAAAAGGAGACAAACTCTTGGATATATTGAGTTCTTTCTGGGTGATAAAGACACTGACCCCATCTGCTCCAACTTCAGTGGAACTTGCCAGCATTTAACATCTCAAAACTCCCAGCTTCTTGGAGGATTTAACACAAGAGAATATGCAACAGTAGGGATTAAATCTGTCTTTCCTAACCTAAACTTTTTAATCATTAAAGGGTGGGAGAAATTGTTCTTTGGCAGTATCTATCTTAAGAAACAGACCTTTAGGATATACTGAATTGCCCCTGGGGTTTTCTACCTTTATGGTGAATAATGGGGAGCCCAGGTGACAAGATCAAGCTCAATATTCTGTTTTGTCAGACAGCCAAAGTTACATGACATGAATCACAATAAGCTTAGACTGTAGGTGAGGAGTTTTGCTGGCCCAGGCTTACAGAGCACAAAGGCTTCATTAAAGGCATTCCAAGGCATGTGCCATTAGGTGAGCAGAGGGTTGGTGAGATCTAAGCACACACTGGAAAATCTGTGAGCAGAAATCCAAGTTCTTAAGAAAAACTAAGCACCAGCAACAGTGATGGTTAACAAGGAATGGATGAAAAGAAGTATACGGCCAGCTCTGTTACAAATGTACCCTATGGACCAATGTTCTGCTGTTTCCCAAAGCATGAGCAAATTACCTATCTGACTGGTCTTTAAAATTGTTTTAAATTGTGTCTTCTGAGTGTTACTTGACTTGACTTTTCAGTATTCTGATTTGGTTGTAATTGCTGCCCTTCAAAAAATTCCCTAAATTTTTTTTGTCAGCTGGATCTGGATTGACATTTTGTATTCTCTTTGTCAGTAGAAGAAGTTGCCAACCTGGCCTCCCGCCGTCTGTCTGTGAGCCCGTCCTGCACCTCCAGCACTTCCCACAGGAATTACTCTTTCCGCCGTGGCTCCGTGTGGTCAGTGCGCTCAGCAGTCAGTGCAGAAGGTGAGTGACTTCACTTTGGAGTATTCCCTCCTAGGATTTCATTCACTGGAAGCCTTTCCTGCTGGCCTATAAAGCTCTGGCATTTCCTTTTGCCAAATATATTCCCAAGCTTGAGCCACTTTATAGTAAGTTACTGACCTCCATTATTTTATTCACCCCTGCTGCCACAATACTTTCTCTTGCCTCTCAGGTTCTGCTTGGAGAGTAGTGCTACAGGGAGCACTCTAGCTGAAAAAAGGGATTTTATCAAAAGGAACTGGGTTGCCTACAAGAAAAGTAAATGGAAATATTACATATTTACAGTGAAAATTCCTGATCAAGAAATTGGCCTCATTCCTACTTGGTGATAGCAGTAAACCTGTCACCCTTGCACAGTGAACAGTGTTCTGGTGTTTGTTCTGTGTGTAGAGCCACTAACATAAATGTTTATTGTTGGAACCCTGAAGACAGGGAGTTTTGAATTTTTTGTGCTGTCAGGCAGTGACCCCCAAAAGAACACTGCTTTTGACCTGAGGGCTTGGAGAAGGCTTCCAAATTTGAATGACAGAACTACAATCACTGGTGTGTAGTTTGAATAGAAGTGTCTAATATCACGTGGTGAAGGGTTTGGAATTTGGAGTTTTGGAATATAGTAATAGGTATGGGACAAGATGGAGGATTTAGGGCAGAGGTTTCTTTCTTTCTTCCTGTCCCTCTTCTTCTTGGGTTTAGGTAGTACTTTTTAATTGGATGGAAAATGCCACACTGCGGGTCATGGGTGTTTGGTCATTGGGTCAAAAGTGAAAAAAATGTGGGTGTTAGTTTTTAATTGGACTGCTTGAAAGACCTTATTGGTCTTATAAAAGACCAATTTAAAGACCAATTTAAAATAAAGAATTTAAGGTTTAAAAGACCTTAGAATGAGCGAGATACATTGCCATTTCTTCATTTTTAGCCTGTTAGCTAGAAGTGCTGTAGCACTCACTGTTCTATAGATAAGAATTAATAAACAACTGAGTCCAAACACGAAATTCTGTCTCTCGTGCTTTCAATCCCAATTCTAACAACAAAAAAAAAAGAAATGAAAAAATAATAGTTTATCTAACCTGCCTGGGTAGTAGCACAGTGTATTCCCTAACTCCTCTTCTCTTTTTCTTGCTGCTCCAGATGAAGAACACACTACTGAGCACACCCCAAACCATCACGTGCCCCAGCCCCCCCAGGCTGTGTTTCCAGCGTGCATTTGTGCAGCAGTGCTCCCCATTGTCCATCTGATGGAGGATGGAGAAGTCCGGGAGGATGGAGTAGCTGGTATTGACCTTGATTAAATTTCAAGGGATTGTTGCTTAAGGATGGCAGAACCAGTTTCAAAACTATTTGAATGTAGATTTGCAATAGAAATGTATCTTTGTAGGGTTTTTCCTTTTTATTTTCTACATAATTTGTGTTTGGCTTTGAGGGGCTTTTGCCTTTTCAGGGCTCTAAAAATGCCCCTAATTCAAAACAAATATTGAGAAGCTTAAAAAAAAATCTAGTGGGGGGAATACCAGGATGGTAAGAGGTGTAACACAAGTGTTCTTTGAGCAGTAATTGTAGAAGCTGGGCTTGTTTGGTGTGATTCAAAGGAAACAAAGAAGAACTGACTTAGAGTTTACGACTTGGGAAGTTCATTTTAGAAACTGAGAAGGAAGTTAATCACCAGGAGCATAATTTCTGTTGATTCTCCATGCACAGGGGTTATCAAGCCCTGGCTAGTCATAGCTGTGGTTAACATACCTACTGTAGGTGATAGTCCTGCTCCAAGCAGGGCTTGGACCTAGGAACTCTGGAGATCTACTCCCACTCATATTTTTCTGTTCCTATCACAAGCAGAAAGCCACCTGTACACAGCCTGAACGTTTTGGTTATGGTCTGTGATGTTCTTGTAAATTAATAGTTCATTTCCTTGTATTTATTTTTTGGAAAGTGTTGATACATGGTGGACTGCTCTGCTTCCTTCATCTCTCTCCCTCATCATGTCAGTTGCACATTGAACTTCCTGTTACATTTTGTATTCAGTTTTACACGTTTTTTATACAGTTTTAGCTGTATGCAGCCAGCCCTCTAAACAATGTATGAGTGGTTTTGTGATTAGGAGCTGAGTACTGAAAACAAAATAATGAATAATTCTATGTTGTTGTTAACCTTCAGAGGAATGCAGTTAATTGCATTTCAGGGAGTTGATCATCAAGAATTTCATGGTGACTAATACTGTTCACCAATACCAGATAAAATCACTCAATGAATCACCATGAAATTGAACTTATGTGCCTGAACAAAAAAACTACATAAATTTATCTCTCAATTATAGTTGCTGGATTTTGCCCATCTGGAGTTATGAATCCAAACAGTTATTTCTTTATCATTCCTAAACCGTCATGGAGTGCTTCCTGCCTTATCACCAGCAGTTAGGGGAGGTTCAAATATTAGACTTGTGATTGTTATTGCTGGCATCACTGCACTGGTTACCAGGAATTCTAGGGCATCAAATGGGGTCTGAGGTGTTTCAGTATAAAACATGATGGAAGGAAGGAAGGAAATGTTTTTTTTTTTAAGTATACCAGTTCATGGCTTTTCCGAGAGACGGTTCTGACCTGGTTTCTTTTCTCTCTTCCAGTAAGTGCTGTTGCTCAGCAGGTCCTGTGGAACTGCCTGATTGAAGATCCCTCCACAGTGCTGCGCCACTTCCTTGAGAAGCTCACCATCAGCAATCGACAGGTACCCTCTGCCCTGCCCAGCAGGAGTCAGAGCTCCTTGCAGCAGGGGAGCACAGCAGAGTCACTTCTGGGCATCACTGGAGAAGAACATCTGCTGTTATAATGCAGCATCTCATCATTTGGCTCCAGTCTTTGTCCACTGGTGTAAACAGGACACAGCTGGTTTATCTCCACTAAGGTTCTGACTTGCTCCAAGACAATTTTGAGCATGTTTAGTGAACGTGGCATCGGCAGTATTGCCTTCACTCCTGCCACTCTACTCAGATTCTCTGAAAGATGGAGTGGCATCTCTATGGCTTATTAGACTGCTTCCAAGAGCGTGGCTAAGATTTATGGAAGAAAATCACACTGGTTCTGACCGTGTAGAAGACAGGGAGACTCTCCATATCACTTTCTCAACTGCATATTTGGTGTATGATATCAATAGTATGTATCACTGGCCTCAGCTTTCAAGCCACTGCCTAAGAACTGACTCTAAAATGAATATTAAACCTGAAAAATGTCATGATAGGCTGTCCTTTTGTTCCTTGAGCAAGCAGGTGTTGGTGGACTTACTACTCCTGAGACTTCTCAGCCATCATCCACAAAGCTTTTATTTAAGGTCTTGGTCTACATTTAAGGCAGGCAGCCTCCAAAAGAAGGGAAGTTAAATTCTGCCCATACCTCCCACTCTGCAGCCTGGTGAGGCTCAACCTCCTGTTAATGAACTAGATTTCACAGATCATCTGGGATAATCAACAGGGATAATCACAGGGACAGGAGTGCACAATCAGTAGTGTTACAGTCAGTACAAATGTAAACAGGAGGTACTGGCCTCTCTGAGATAAAATGGGAAAGACACTGGGTATTGTACCCTGGGCTTTATTTTGCCATATGTGGGAGCAGTAACAGGTGTATAATTTTATTTCATGTGTTGAGAGACAAAGCTGAAAAAGGGACTATGGAAAAAATGGGAATAAACAGAGCAAGAAAGGATAAAAAGGAGGAATCTGTTCTTCACCTTTTGGTGGGAAGAAAACACTTTTGCTTTTCTTTCAGGATGAGCTGATGTATATGCTAAGGAAGCTTTTGTTGAACATTGGAGACTTTCCTGCTCAGACATCTCATATCCTCTTTAACTACTTGGTGAGTAGCTTGTGGGCCCACTGTGTTGCCCAGAATCTCTCCTCTGCCTTCATGTGTGCAAAAAATGCACTTAATTTTTCTTATATAGCTCATACTTGCTCCTGGTTGTGGATGCAAGTCACCAGGTTTCTTTCTGGCCTTCTTGAGAGAGGAAAAGGAGCCTTTCTCTTTTTGTTAAACCCCTAAGCAACCTGTCATGGATTTCTGAACTGAACCTTGGCCAGTGGCTTGAAGAAAATCAGAAGGGTCCCAGCACCAGAAACCTTTAATTATTTTACTTAATTTGGGTTCAGAAAGTGCTTTGATAATAGACAGTCCTCTTGGAGCAAATCTAGCAGCTTCTTTCAAGAAAATGGACAAATGCTATATATATATATATATATATATAAATGTTAGGAGGTGAAGCAGACAAGGTGTATGTATGCTTCTCCAGGGAATCTCGTGTAGTTTGTGAGTTGTCTGCATGGCAGCACCTCAGAACAGAAAGAATAGGAAGTCTCTAACTGCAGACATTCTTCCTTTTCCTCACCTGCAGTGGTGTTTGAAGCTATAGTGCAAGAGTACATTTTGCCCCCATTCCTCATGATCTCTAGAAAAAGGAAGAATATTACAGGCAGATTTTTCTTTAATATGGATAAAGTTTCAGGATGAAAGTTTAATGGCTTTATCCCTATGAATAAAGAATGGTAGAACAATGCTGTTATTCTGTGTTTATACAATGTTCTGCACAGTTAAATGAGTGTGTACAACCTGATATTCCTCTTACTTTTTGCCTGCAGGTAGGATTGATCATGTATTTTGTACGGACTCCATGTGAGTGGGGCATGGATGCCATTTCTGCCACTCTCACCTTCCTTTGGGAAGTGGTGGGTTATGTTGAAGGACTCTTCTTCAAGGATCTCAAACAGACCATGAAGAAGGAACAGTGTGAAGTGAAGCTGCTGGTGACTGCCTCAATGCCAGGTATAAGAAATAAGTCTTTAAATCTCTTCCACTTCAAAGTTTATGGCCCACTTTACCAAAAAGAAGATACACCAGAACTGGATCAGAAAAAGACCTGTTACAAATGGCTGTATATTTGAAGACAGTTTTCCTTCAGTTGAGTATGCAATCAGTAAATTCTACTGCTGATCCCTTGAGATTCAAAATTCAAAAGGGCTCTAAAAGAAGCAAATGGAAAGTGAATTAGAACAGTATTTCAAGCCAGAGCTTTGTGCCAGTTGGGCTGTGAAAGGCTGGCAGGAGCATCACTGTAAATCTCTACCATTCAGACTCTGGGCATCACGAGTCAGACAGAGATAAACAGGTTTGACCTTTTGCATGTGTTTCCTCCTCAGAGTTGACAGTTGCTGCTAAAGTCAGCTCATCCTTTAAGGACAGATCAATTTCTCATTAAACTGTGGCACTGGGAGAATATGCTAACACTACTTAATGGTTACTACAGGACTCACTTAGTCCATCTGGCTGTCCAGTAATGAATTCCAAGCACTGCTCTTCCTCCATGGGCAGCCTCTTGAAATTGAGTTAATTAAAGAGGCCAGGGAGAATGCAACAACTTTTCTTCCTCTAGGCACAAAAACCCTTGTTGTGCACGGACAGAATGAGTGTGACATCCCAACACAGCTGCCAGTCCACGAGGACACACAGTTTGAGGCTCTTCTGAAGGTAGGAGTGGGCTTTTGAGCTGGACAAACTGCTTGCATTTACCTGCCACACCTGTATGCCAGCAATCCATCCTGCCTGATCCCCCTGTTCCAGTGCCAGGAGGGAAACTCTGCTCACAGGCATGTCTGTCTCCCTGTGGCTGCAATAAACAGGATCCCACATTTAAGGATCATAGAAATGCTCTGAACTCACAGAAAACCCAAACCTCACAAATGCAACTACATTTGGAGACACTGCAGCTTGTTGGGCATTTGCTGTATACTTTTGATAGATACACAAAGCATTTAAATGTTTGGTTTTATCAGCACTAGAGACGAGATATTGATCAAGATCAGAGCAAAAATGATGGTTCAGTAACCACAACAATATTTTGGTATCCAGGAGCTGTGCAGTCACTTTCTCTTTCTGCCAAAAAATTTCCTGGTTGGTTTTAATTGAGCCACATAGGAAACAGATTTGTAAAAGCCTTCAGTTTGTCTGACCATGTTAAATTTTACTGGGAATCCCCTCTCAGTGGGAATCACATTCAGTGTCTCTGCATGTCATCTATCACTAAGTTTTGATGAATACCCAGGCCCATATGGCTCATACAGGCAAATATGTGTGATATGAAGACATCAAGATAAGTAACACCAGTCTTCAGGATTGTGATGTCAGCATGCCTTGAATATCTCAAACATAGGTACCTCATGATTAAAAAGGGAAATAAATAATAATAATAATAAATAAAATATATAATATATAAATATATAAACTAAAATAATAATAATAAATAATTAAAGGCAGAACAGTGTGCCTGTCTGACTGAGACATGCATGTTTGTGCCTTTATAGATTATTAAGTGGATATTCTTCTTTTGGGTGTTGTGATATTTGTACAAAACAACGAAAAAGTAACAGGATATTTTGATTTCTTTCTTTTCAGGAGTGCTTGGAGTTTTTTAACATACCTGAAACTCAGTCTTCACATTATTTTTTAATGGATAAGCGTTGGAATCTCATTCATTATAACAAGGTAAGGCAAAGATCAAGTCCGTGTGACTTTGTTTTTGTGATTTTTTCATCTTGCTTCTTTTTAAACATCAGTGTTATTTAAAGGAGAACAAACATCCTATAGAGTTCTGTCCTGTGGGCATCACATCTTTAGATGTGTGTGGTGAAAGATTGGAATTTGAGAGAAGAGGGAAGAGGCAAAAGGCAAGAATATCTAGTTTTCTTAGAAAAGATCAAATTTCCCTTCTGTTTGTCCTCTTTCATGATGCCTGACACTGTCTGAAAACCCCTGCCCTTCAGAAGGGGCTAAAGGGCCTTTTTTTCCATTCTGTTGAGTGATTACATTTGTTTAAAATCACTTTTTTTTCCTTTCCTGGCAGACCTATGTCCGTGATATTTATCCTTTCCGAAGGTCAGTTTCTCCCCAGCTCAACCTGGTGCAGATGCATCCAGAAAAGGGTCAAGAGCTCATTCAGAAACAGGTATCTTGCTGCCACCAAATACCTCTTCCCAGAAACAACCCTGAAAATAATTTTTTTTTCTCCCCCCTCTTTCCCTCATGCTGCATGCAGATCAAGAGCTTTGCTGGAGAAGCAGCAATCAGTGTGAAATCTGCCTTAGGGCCATATATACTGTATATTATTGCAGGGAGATTAGAGTGGGATGTGAATTCCCCCCCCCATTACTCTGTCCAGCCAATTTCTTTTAGGTGGATCATTTTGCAGAAAATTTTAAAAAAGGTTGTGTGGGAATTATGCATTTAGTGTTAGCAGTTGTATTTTTGTAGCCAAAAAATAGCTGTTGTAGTTGTGTTCTTACTGAGAGTAGGAGAATATCATCAGAAGTGGTTATAAAAGGCAGCTACAAAGCTGCTAAAATAATGGAAAATAAAGTCAATGCCATCTCATATGTGTATGGCACAGAATAGGATGATATTTCAGTTGCTGCACCTGTCAGTGGAAAGTCAATAAAAATCTGAAATTACTCGGCATCAACTTGGTTACTTCTCTAACAAAAATTACTCTGCTTCTAGATGTCCCATAAATAAATGGTTTTAATACACCCTATTAATATTAATACCCTGTGTTCCAAAAATATTTAAATGAGCTTCACATTTTTCTCAGGGCATTATTTTGCTTTTGGCACGTTTATATTTAGAGCACTTAGAGCCCAAAAAATTTCTAAGATCAAACTTGTATCACACATTTGCTTGCCTCTCTGCAGTCATGCAGGATGCTGCTGGAAAACATCCAGCTTCAGCCAAGAAAGCAACGCTGTAGTAATCACCCACAGAGCAGCAATCCATGGAAAAGTTTTTTTGATTGCTTTTTTGTTGATTGAGCACCCAATTCTGAGCTGGGTGCACTTCAGAGCAAGGTCACAGCAAGGCAGGACCTGTGAACCTGACCTTTGTCACCTGATCTTTGATGTATGAAACCACATGCTTCAGGTTTTGGTTTTGGCTTCATCCCAGTGTCTATGAGCTGTCCCAAAACTGCTTCCAAAGACAGTTGCTTCTGGAACTAAATATCACTCTGACTTAATGGTTTCTTTTAGCATAAAAAGAGAAATAGAATATCTAGCCTGGGTAGTCCTACCGGTCACAAGTTCAAAGGAGGCTGGTAGAATGGAATTTGGTTTCTCAATTAGTATAAAGCAGAAGGGATCATCTGTAGTCAAGCAAGACTTTGCTCCTTTTCAGTAGCACAGGATCTGGTCTGCTTTGTTTAATTGACTTTTCTTCTGCAATTATACATCTACTTTCTAAGGCCAGATGTCAGCCAGCCTTACCTCAGAAGGTAGACAGCAATCCTAACTTCTGTTTGACCATAGTGTAAGACCTTGAGGAGAGGAAATACAAACATATGGGTTTCAGCTTGGAGTTGGTTCCTCTGACCACCTTGGAGCTTCCATTAATCTACAGACAAACCCATGGCAAAGTTGAAAATTGTTCAACTACTTAGGGTCCTCCAGAAGACTGAAATAGAAAACGTTATTAGAACTGTTTTTACAAACACAATCCATCTTTGCAGACCTGGGCTGGAGAACAGTAGTCACACAAATTCTAGTGAGAGGGTGCAGCACTAGCCCTGAGGATCTCACCATGATCCTCTGAGCCATGAGTGCAGCATCCCTCTGATCAGAGAAAGCTGTAGAAATGAACCTGGTGAGGTGCAAACACATTTTAAAGAGCTTTTGGATTAGGCTGAGCCTAATGGATCTTTGTCTGTTTTTCCCTGCCAGGTGTTCACCCGCAAGCTGGAGGAGGTGGGGAGGGTGCTGTTCCTGATCTCCCTGACACAGAAGATCCCTCCAGCCCACAAGCAGTCCCATGTGTCCATGCTCCAGGAGGATCTGCTCCGCCTGCCTTCCTTCCCCCGGAGTGCCATCGATGCTGAGTTCTCGCTCTTCAGTGATCCCCAAGGTATGATCCTCTTCTGGAAACTTCCCTGGAGGGCTGCACAAGGCCCAGAAGGTTTCAGTGAGTGCTTCACCTGCCTTAGAAACACAGAAACACACAGGCTTGCAGCTTTTCTGCAAGCTGATGAAGCTCTCCTCCTAGGGAAACTGATAGAGAACTGTTGGTTTGTAAGCTCAGCAGCAGAAAGGGCTTCACTGTTAGAATTCTCCAGACAAGGTTACTTGCCTTGGACCCAGATGAGAGTAAGTTTTAATTGAGTATTAAAATTATGTATGAGACTACCTAAAAAGGATTGTTCAAAGTCCTTTGCCATCTGCTTTGAGGAAGCAGTCGACATCCAATGAAGGCTGGGCAAATTCTGCAGCAGGGATAAAGAAACAGTCCACATAGAAACTTTGCTCTGAATGTAAAGTAGAATGTAACGTAATGTAAAGTTTCCAGCCTGATGTTAAACAGGTTAAATAGGCCATTGTTTCACAGTAGTAAGCATTGGCAAGTTCTGTACCAGCCCTAAAGGCTCTTGATTTCAGAAGCATTGTTACAACTCTGCATCAGTTTCCTGTAATGGGTGGGACACCTGGAACATGAAAACTGAGCATAAATCTGCACAGCCTCTGTGTGAGGCAGATCATGCATGTACAAACTCAGATCTTCCACTTTTTAAGGGAAGAGTGTTCAACCAGCAGATTAATGAGCTGCGTGATATTTATCATTCTTCATATCGATGCTTTCAGTCAAGGTTTGTGTCGCTGTAGGGGCGGGCACGACACACAAATAGACACTCTACATTTCAGAAGACTAATATCCCATTTATTACAGCAGCACACTGTCTTTTATACACTCTACACAGTTTACACTTTCTTCATTGGGTACAATAGATCAACATAACATTCATTGGTGTAAAGCCATCTACGCCTCTGTTTTCCACAAAACTTTTTTAAAAATACTTTCCCAACTGCAGGTTTCTTCTTGCTTATCTTCTTCTCCTTCTTGTCTTCTTGGTCTCCAGGCCAATGGCCTTGGTCAGAGAATACTTCTCAAAACAAACCTCATTCATTAACCCTCTCTAGCCCACAGACCAGCTGTGGGTCCTACTATAGGTTTGCTCAAGCCCTGCAGGCACTTAAAGCAACACAGGATGGGTGAAATAATTTAAAAAAGGCAGAAGGATGGTCTTTGTTGTGGGATGGTTCTTTGCAGTGAGGTGAGGCTGGCTGTGGTGGACAGAGCTGAGCTGTGTTGCTGTTCTCCCCCGCAGCTGGAAAGGAGCTCTTCGGTCTCGATACCCTCCAGAAAAGCTTGTGGATCAAGCTGCTGGAAGAGATGTTCCTTGGCATGCCCAGCGAGTTCCCGTGGGGGGATGAGATCATGCTGTTCCTGAACGTGTTCAACGGGGCCCTGATCCTGCACCCTGAGGACAGTGCCCTGCTGAGGCAGTACGCTGCCACCGTCATCAACACGGCCGTGCACTTCAACCACCTCTTCTCCCTCAGCGGGTACCAGTGGGTGCTGCCCAGCATGCTGCAGGTGAGCCAAGCTCAGGAGCACCCTGAGGGAATGCTGCTGAGCCAGCACAGCATCCTGCTCACACACAGCAGCTGCAGGTCTGTCCTGCTTTAGGGCGAATCTGGGAGGAAATTTTTGAATTGCGTATTTTTTTTTTTTTTTAGGGAACGGATTTAAGCAGTCCCTCCCCCAGCTAGTTTGGGGAAATATTTCTTTGGAAAGTAGTGGAACAAAACTTTATTTATAACAAACTTTGTTTATTTAACAGGCAAAGCACTTTTTAGCATAAAAATGAACAATACTAAATAGCAAAATTTTTTTCCTGTTTTGAAGAGATGGTATATTTAGAAGAGTCCCTCTCGTGGGTTGCAGCCTAGTTTGCTTAGTTTGTTATTAGTTCTTTTGGTGCTGGGAAATGCCCAGTCTAGGTTTGGTGGGCTACAGGTGTGAGTTCCCGGTGGTTTTTTGGGTTTTTAGTTCAGAGCAGGTTTGAACAATTTGAAGAAAAAGGAAAAAAAACCTACGGTTTAGGGAGTTTTTTTATTTTAGTTAGTTAAGTTATACAGTTATATAGTTTAGTTAGTTATACAGTTAATGATTTCTCTTTTCTAAGGTAAATGAGATATTGATGGTAAGCCATGCTATTTTCCTCAGCCTACCAGGGTGTTGAAAAGTTTCCGCAGAGGTCTCACACAGAGAAGTTGTTCCTAGGAATTCATACTGTTTCCATAACTGAGAAACAAATCCCACAAATTGGCAGCATATTCTCTGCATGGTTCAATGGCCAGCCCTGAAGGAAATGCCACTTTAAAAAACTTAAAATATTTTAAAAGTGGGTGGCACTGTCACTGTGTTGGAGGACAGAGTAGGAGTACAAATTATGACAAACTAGAGATGCAGTCTGAAAAAAAAACGAAAAAAACCCCAAACCAACACACCATCAGCTCCAGAATATGGGAAGGAAAGTAACTGATTTAGTGGCACCTCTGCAGGGCAGAATGTTGGAGTGACACATCTGAAACCAAACATGAACCAACAGCATCCTTCTGCTGAAGGGTAGAAGAGAAAAATATCTCAAATGCCAGTCTGGGGTGATTATACAGATTTGTGTCTTGTGAAAAATGTGGAGTAATTCTGCTTTCATCATCAGCAGTCCTGACTGGAAGTGGTGGCTCTATCCAGCTGAGAGGAAGCATCAGTTAACTCAAGAGACTGCAGGAAGACAGGGATGTTCGTGTCTTGTGAGAAAGGACTGGAAGATTTGATTAAGTGGAAAATAAGATTCAGAAAGAAAGCACTGACTGGCTTCTAACAAGTAAAGTGCTTCTAGGAAGGAGAGGGAAGGAATAGACCTCAATACATAGGAAAAAAATATAGGACTAGTAACATGAAGAATGTCCAAGCACGAAAAGCAGAATATCCTTTTTCCTAAGGACATTTTGTCCGTGAATGCATTGCCAGGGAGGGTGGTCCGGTCTCCATCTTTAAAAGAGTGCTAGACAAACCTATCTATGGGAATGACAGTGCTGTAGTTGATTCAGTCTGGGCTCCAGAGGTGAGTTCTTCCACTGGAGCAGTGCCTGCATGTCCTTTTTCCATGTCCCAGGTGTACTCTGACTACGAGAGCAACCCCCAGCTGCGGCAGGCCATGGAGTTCGCGTGCCGCCAGTTCTACGTGCTGCACCGCAAGCCCTTCATCCTGCAGCTCTTTGCCAGCGTGGCCCCTCTCCTGGAGTTCCCTGTGAGTAAAAGCCATCCCCTTGTCCCAGGGGAAGGCTGTGTGTGCAGCTGATGGAACCCTGAAGCCTGGGAGTTTTGAGCTTTCTGTGCTTTCTGACACCGACCCCCCAAAAGAGCACTCACTGCTTTTGACTTGTGGCCTTGGAGAAGGCTTCCAAATTTGAGTGATGGAGTTAAAATCACTAACTCTGTGGTTTTAGTTGTGTGTAGTTTAGTCTGTAGCTAAATAGAAGTGTGTGGTGTCACATGGTGAAAAGTTTGGAATTTGGGGTTTTTAGAATATAGTAACAGGTATGGGACAAAATGAAGGCTCTTGAGCCTTGTCTCTTTCTCCTTTTTGTTCCTTCTTCTTCCAGTAGTTTTTAGTTAAATAGTTAGTGCTGCGCTGCAGGTCACAAGTGTTTAGTTATTAAGTCAAAAGTATAAATTATATAGGTGTTAACTTTTAATTAGACTGTTTAGCTTTAAAAAAACCTTGTAACTAACTGAATTCACCTCCATTTTGCTCACTTTTAGCTATTAGCTAGAAGTACTACAAAACTATAAATAAAAATTAATAAACAACTAAACCTGAACACAAAAAATTCAGTCTCTCTCGTATGTTAATCCTAATTCTAAGTAAAAGCAAAAGCAAAAAAATAAAAGCCACTAATAAAGTAGTGCAAGAACAAACATGCAGCCAGCCCCCATCAGAGGCCACAAGCAGACAACACTCGGTGCTGCACAGAACCAAGTCCTGACTTATTTCTGCATCACTTGGTGGAGCAGGGTGCTGAGATAGCAGGCTGCTGGTGTCCAGGCCAGTAAATGTGGTCTCACTTTATATTTCTGTGCATAAATATATTATAAAAGGACAGTAATGACTTGCAACTCTTTAAATGCAAATCCATTCTTAGAATCCAGCAACAGGAATTAAGAGTTTAACACCAAGTTTTAGTCAGGTCTAAGACTAGATTAGCCGTGTTTTGTAATGTTCATTAATTATGTTCTAACATTTTAGGCATGTTAATGGAGTGTTAATTTAAAGTGAGGCACTGTCAGCACACCTCTCTTTGTCCTTCACAGGGCAGCAAAGATCTGTGTGCAGTTTTCAGAAAGTGCTCCCACTGTAGCATCAGTCTGTAGGGTCAGGCAAGGCTTGCAGGTTGAAAGCAAGGAGCTCTTGAACTCCACGAGGACCCTTTGTCGAACACAAAGGTTGCCCACACCTCCAGATAAACATTCCTGGGATGACATGGATGTCTCTTGTTGGAACAGGATGCTGCAAACAATGGAAGCAGCAAAGGAGTGTCAGCTCAGTGCCTGTTTGACCTGCTGCAGTCTTTGGAGGGAGATACTCCAGACATTTTGGACATCTTAGAGCTGGTGAAAGCAGAAAAGCCTCTCAAGTCATTAGGTAACAGTAAAACACACTTCATTCAGTAATTCTGGTTTATTGTTTATTGATTTAACAGACATTTGATGCAGTATGATTTCTTCAGAGCCCTTCTGTTCTTTAGGAATGTCCTACCTGTTTCCTATGCCTCATGGGGTTTTTAAGACTGGCTTTATTACCATCATCCTTTTGATACTTTAGGGAGGGGAATTATTAATTAATTTTATTCTACTTTTTCTGCTTTAAGCCTCCTAGTCTGAGAGTAGAAGGCATTTTGAATTTTAACACACGTGACTGAAGAATAAAGATGCCTAATAAACTGTATTATGCTGACAAGATCAGTGTCATTCTCTGCTCTGCTCCATGTGGACAGGAAACAAAAACATCCTCTCCCCTGGGCAGACTGTGGCTAGTAGATGATGATGGATACCATTCACACATCCAGCAGTGCTGAACTCCAGGGGAGGTGTTGATTTATCAAAAAGCAGAATATCTACAGCTGTATGGTGTATCCAGGACATTCTGTCTCTTGATAGTTATCTATGCAATGCTGCATTTAAGAATTTGGCTGCTTTGTGATTTTTTCTGATTTTTATAAGGATCTTCAACTTGTTTTCCAAATTTGCACTTCTCTTAAATACTAGTTATCTTGATGCACTGTGAAGCCTGTCTGGCCTTAGAGTTAAAGCTTTGTAATAAAGTGGGATTCTATATGCTGCACAATCATATAGAAAGTTTTTAATATGAAGTGGTACAGAAACAGAAGGTATTTCTTCCTCTTTGTGGCTTGTACCAAACATTTGTATAAAATCTTGGAGGTTTCTGTAGAGAGCTATTAAAACATCTCTGAAAATTCTCAAGTATGAGTTGATGGTGAGAGACTGTAGGTGAGTATGTTGTGTATCTGGTATCTTCCATATGAAGATCAGAACTATGATTTACATGTTTTAGGAGCTTGATTTTGACTTGGGCTCATGCATAACAAAGTCACTTCTGAAAACAAGACTATTGTTCTATTAAAAATATTATTCTTTTAGAAATATTATTCTTTCTAGTTTCTTAGTGCCTGGAACTAATTATGCCCAAAGGGATATATGTGACTTAAATGCTCTTGAAATCTTTTTCTGAAATCACTAGCAAAACAGAGTCACTTTTGTGGTGGTATCCATGTGGCTATGAGTATAAAAGGGGGTTGATTTTTGAGAAGTAAAATTATATTCTGCCATCAGTGATGCATCAGCATCACTTTCTGCATGGTTGGAACATCTAAGAAAAAGCATGGGGAGCATAAAAATTATCATTAATTTTAGATGTGTCCTTGCCTTTTATGAGCTTAAGGCTTAGCTTTTGATGGGTGGTGTTTGAAACAGGACTCTGTAGCCTTTTGCTCAGCAGTGAGTGACCTGCTGAGAGCTGTTTCACCTACTGAGTTCTTGGGCAGTAGGGTTCAAGTAGGAGTACAGCACATGTTTCTTCTACAGAGACAGATTTTTATCTGTCCAAGAGCCTGTTGGGTGTTGTTAACATGAAAAGCAAGCAACAGGGGAGGGGGGAAAGGAATTGTGTTAGCTCCTTTCATACTTGGTATAATTGTGTGATAATCTTCTCATATTGCTTTACTCCCTCAGACTTCTGCTATGGGAATGAAGACTTGACCTTTTCCATCAGTGAAGCAATCAAGCTGTGTGTGACAGTGGTGGCTTATGCTCCTGAGTCATTCAGAAGGTTGTTGTCCTGTTGTCTTGATTTGTGCAGGCTCAGAAAAGGCATAAAAGCTGTGTATGGGATGTGAAAGCAAGGCTGGCAAATGGAGGCAGAGGATACAGAAATGCATCCCAAGTATGAGGCTTCTCTGAGGCCAAGCCTCTGCCTGGTACCCCTTCCTGGGGCACCAGCCCCAAATCCTGCCAGCTGCTGGTGCAGCACTCAGCTGGATGGCAGCCAGAGCAGCAATATTTCCCAGTGTAATCCATATTTCCCAGTGGGGATCAGCCCCTATCCTGTTGGTTTTTGTCATCAGAGGAGCAAGGGAGGGGGAGAAACAGGCAGCTGGAGAGAACAGGAAGATAAACTTATTTAAATACAAATGTTAGTTTGCAAGAGGGAATCAGAGAATAAAAGAGTCTTTGGAAGAGAAAATACTTGTTAGCAAATGGGTGACGTTTTTGGAAGATACCTGAAAGTTCAGGGGGTATTATTATTATTATTATTATTATTATTATTATTATTATTATTATTT
>VWZS01007222.1:295579-398132 GCA_013397075.1 Rhabdornis inornatus
TCCTAATCCAATTGTTTCTTTGGCTCAAGACTTCTAATGAGAAGCAATGAAATCATACTCCTAGTTACAGATCCAGAGTCTTCAGATAGAAACCTAAGCCTTTACCTAATGTGAGCTCAGGGATGGCAAAATAAAACAGGCTAAGTATTGTTATTTTTCCAGCCTCCAGATGCTGATGGTCTTGGAAGCCCTGGTTCCCTGTTACTTGCAAAAACTGAAGAGACAAACCTCCCAAGTGGACACTGGGACAGCAGCTCGTGAGGAGATTGCTTCTATGGGTGCCCTTGCCACCTCTTTGCAGGCTCTCTTGTACAGTGTAGAAGTTCTCACCAGGTAACACACGTGGGCCAAGGGGCTGAGCCTGCATTTGGTTTTATTTGTTTTTTTTTTTTTTTTTTTTTGTGCACAGACTGGTTGTCTGTGCAGGGAGAGGGAATGCACAGGAGCCTACAGCATGCAGCTTAGCTTGAGTAATGGTTGAGTTTCAGACTTGGAGAAATTAGTGCAAGCTTTCAGAGCAAAAGCAGAATTTCTGTGTGCTTGTTAGATTGAATGTTTGGTGTGCTGTTCACCTTCTCTCTGCCAGGCCTATGACAGCCCCACAGATGAGTCGATGTGACCAAGGCCATAAAGGGACCACAACTGCAAACCACACCATGTCAGCAGGTGTGAACACCAGGTAAGGCTTTGCTTTCTTTTTATATTTTTGGAAGAGTTTTGGGTTTGTTTTTTTTTTCAGTAAGGTAATATCTCATTGCCCAGAGTGCTTGGCCTCAGACAGCTGAGGGTACTGTTCTGTGGGAGAAAACAGCCGCAACAAAAAGAGCAAATTTTGCATTTCTGATGATAACCAGAATACCCAAGACTAGGATTTCTAGTATCTAAATACAAGACCTTTGATACAAAGGGTATCAAAATAGAGGACACACATCCTAAATTATCCATTTTTTGCCCTCTAGAAGTACATTGCTGAAGTTCACTCATTCTCTGGTTTTTTCCCTCAAAGTGACCACTGGGCAGAGCATGCTTGGCCAGCGGAAGGGTCAGATCCTTCTGGCCTTGTTCTAAGGGGCTGACACTTGAGAGAAGTGAAAAGAATGCCTGGAAATATTCTTGCCCTTCTTAAAAAAAATCCCCAAAACCCAACTAAACAAAACACCAAAGAACTTTCTCATAGAAGAAGGAAACAAACAAGGACATGGCAGAGTGAGCTGTAATTCTGCTCCTTGGCCATAGTGGCCATTCCAGTTAGGCTGCTGCAAATTAGGCAAGGCTGCTGAAAATTTACTTGGTTATAGAAGAAGGGCTTAATCCGCCCACAAGCATTTGGGATTGTGAAGTTTTTTTCTTTGCAGCAGGCAGCCCTGCCTTCTCCTGGCAAGATTATGCCTTACTGTGCTAAAAGTCTGAATGTTTGTGCTGACCTGGAAGGGGGATTGTAGCCTAGCAAAAGATCTTTGTTTTTCTGGAGTTTTCCAAGTAATTTAGAAATCAATTTCTGCATGGATCATCAAAGGGCTATTATGTCAGTTTATAGATGCATGCACATCTTGGTTGGTAACTCCAAGTCTGTTATTCGTTAAAAATCTATTCAGTCATGGTTAAAACATGGCTTTAACTTTCAATCCCTGATCTGAGAAGCAGATAAACTCCAGACATGAGAAACCACCAGATAAACCAGACATGCTGAAGTCTAAAGTGGACATGTGCCATTTACTTCATTTGTGAGGTTGCTCAGTCTCAGGAAAATGAGGTGTAATGGAAAACAGTACTTTATTATCTATCTGCTGATTTTGGAGAGCAGTTAATACACATCTGCTGACAGACAATGTAGACATTCCCAGTGCAGTACAAGTCAGGCATCTTGACTTACATTTCCAGTTTTTTCTAATTATCACACATTCAACCTCTGATCCAAAATATTTTTCACTGCTCCAGTGTTCCTGCACTTGTTTGTTTTGTTGTGTTATCACTGCAACAGAGATCTGCTAGCAACAGCAGGAGCCTCATGATGTTAGAATGATTATTATTTGAGCTTTGGACATATTAGCCAAGTGGTTCAGCATGTATTAATGCTTTCTCAAAAAGACAAGAGAAAATGACAATAAAACTAAAAAAACATTCTGAGGTGTTCTTTTCACTTGGTGAGCTCTGGTTTTGTGAAACGGACTGAGCACTGGGGTAAAAAATCAGTAAGAGAAATCACTTGAAAGACAGCTATGGTTTTAAAGCCTGAATTTTTCCTTTCAGAAAAAGGTCAATAGCTCTAAGAATATGTTTTTTGATGGAAGTTGGGAGACAAAGACAATTCAGTGTGGTCAGTAACTATGTGTAGGCATTGTTCCAGTGGCACAAGACACCACCCTGACCACGGTGTGTGAACCTCCGGGCTAGAACAGTGTCACCTTCTTTTGGAAAGGCAAGTTCAGATGCTACTAAGTTGCTATTTGCAACCTCACTGTTTCTGTTTTCCCAGGTACCCAGAACAGGGAGCTAAACTACACTTTATCAGGTACAGTAAAATTTTATCCCAGTCTCCCCTGATGTGTGATGAACCGTTCCCAGACACGGTTGCTGTGACAGGCAGCCTTTTCTCTGGGAACATATCCAAGGATAGTTCACATAGAAAATATTTACATTTTTAGCAAGACTTGGAAGATTATAACTTCCCTTTTTTGTTTCTTAATTGCAGATGCAACTACCTTTCTTCCAATTGCAGAGGAAAGCATCTGTTGCAAAAACAAGATGAAGAGGTGGTTGTGATCTGTCCCTGATGATCTGCTGCATGTAACACTCTCCACTTTGTCTTGCTTTGTATCCTCCAGGGAGAACCTTCACTTAATGGAGGAGGGCCAGGGTCTTCCTCGAGAGGAGCTGGATGAACGAATTGCCAGAGAGGAGTTCAGGAGACCCCGGGAGTCATTGCTGAATATCTGCACCGAGTTTTACAAGCATTGTGGTCCAAGGCTGAAGATTTTGCAGAATCTGGCTGGTGAGCCCCGAGTGACTTCTCTGGAGCTGCTGGATGTGAAGTCCCACATGAGGTATTCCATGGGCATTCCGCTTTTACTTGTTCATTTCCGGGGGATTCCTTTCTTTTAGCTCTTTCTTTTTCATAATAGCAGATGGAATTGCTTTTTGGTTGTGTGGTTGCATGTTTTTGCCTGAAACAGGCAGAGGCTGTTCTGGATGTTCCTTAGATTGTACCAATGCTGCTTGTGTGTAAGGAAGGTTTCTTAAGCTTTCCTCTGGTCTCATTCTGACCCCCATCTCAATCAGCTTCATCTGATGTATCCTCAGGACAAGTGGCAGCAAGGAGCAGAGCAGATCAGTCTGTCTCTGCAGGGCAAGGTGAGGGGAAGCTGCCCCTGTGGTTGAATACAACCTTTATCCTCTCCAGTGGCATTTGAGCCAGCAACTTACAAGCAAGAAAGGCAGAACAACCACTTCCTGACTGCCTGAAATACAGGGAATGATGGGACAGAGGGCATTTACAGGACCAGCACCTCAGCATGTGATGCAGCAGTTGCACAAGTCTTTTCTTGAAGTGCTGCACTGAGTCCAGCTCATGGGCTGGACAAACAGTTTCACATGGTCCCAGCACTTTGGACCTGATTCTCTGAGTTTGCTGTTCATGGTAAACACAAAATAACACAAACTGCTACTGAGAAGCAATAACTGGGATAAGAAGGAATAGATCTTATTATTTTGTCAGTTTTTCATTTACACTAGCAGGTGGCAAATACTGCATTCCTTTCAAGAGAGAAGGTTTCTCGTGGTCAGAGGTTTCAGCAGTAGAACTGACACTGATTTGACTTATGCTCTGATTCCTTTAAATCTCCTGGAAAGTGCTAGAAATAACTGCTTTATCAGTCTTGTGACTTCAAATGCTTAATCATAGTTATCTCTAAATAAAAGCAATCTATCTCAATCCTTACATAAATTCATAAGTATCAGTGACATGACTAACAGGATTTAACCACTCTAAGACAAACTCAGTGCTACACAGAGAGCAGATTTATCAGAATCTGATGTGACAGGCATGGTCTTGGGAGGCTGACAGGTGCCATTTCAGAGGCTTCAGAAAACAGGATAATATGCTAGTCACTTCAGACAGGATTCATCTCACCCGATTTTAGCCACTTAGAAGTCAAATGTTTAGTCTGCAGAAGTCATAAAGATCTTTTTGCACCCACTGAAAAGGAAGATGTGCATCCAACTGTTTATCCAAGTATTTCAGGAAGATAAGAATTTCCCAGGTTGCTTATTTCTGCTAGGAAGGGGCTAGCAGATTAATTGAGATTGACGTTCCAAGTTGAATGAAATGGATCTCACACTTTATAATGCATAAGGAAATTTTTATATATCATTGCGTGGAACTGGTGTTGTATTGCTAGCAAGAAGCTTCATTATATGATAATTTAAATGTCACAGCATTTAAGAAAACTGACCTACTTCATAGCAGGACAAAGCAGCTTTTAAAAAGGAATAATAAGGAAATACTGGATAAAAACCCAATTTTGTACCACTTCTGGTTAATCTGAGGAACCTGTCACCCTTGATATTCCTAGTCAGATTACAAAGAGAATAGCAATATGTTCCATTAGTTGGATGCATTTCAGAGAAAGCCCCCACAATATGGATAGGATTGTGCTGTAATCATCCAATACAAAGTCTGTTGGCGTTTCATGTTTTATTTCTGGTCTTTGCTTACCACAAATATCCAAATATTTCAGGAGATTTTTGTCAAACTGCAAGTGTAAATTAAATGCTGCCATGATATTTCACAGTCAATACAAAGAAAAGCCATTGACAAGGCCATCTGGGAGAGTGGCAAAAGCAACAGCAACACAATCTGTAGAGGTTTCAGGAGAAACAAGTAAAAACTGCAGGGAGCAATCCTACAAAGGACATGTTGTGTAAACCTATGGATATGTTATTTTTAAAATTTAACACCTGAAAATTGCACAGTGACACTTCCTAAAGTGGTAATGTTGAAAAACAAGCACAGAACAAAACCAAATCACTTACTGACAAACAGGTGATGTTGGGTCTCTGTTTCACAGGCATTTGCTATGTTGTAGTCTTACTGCCAGCACAGGTACTTTGGTTTTCACTACACAAATCTGTGATTCCTTATGTCCCCTTGGTGCATTTAATGTCAATGTAAAAGTAATATTTAGACCATTCATATGTTTTTAAATATAAACAGTGATTCCAGCAAAACAGTCTTAACAGACTAGAACTGTGATATCAGATCTAAGAGTTTAAATAGTAGCACATTTGACTTTTGCACCATTTTATTTTTACCAGGCTCCTGAATATTCATATGCTAGTCCATTGGGATGTGTGTAGAGATGCAAGTTGTATTTATTTCTATAGCAGGACCCACAGCTGGTCTGTGGGCTAGAGAGGGTTAATGAATGAGGTTTGTTTTGAGAAGTATTCTCTGACCAAGGCTGTTGGCCTGGAGACCAAGAAGAGAAGAAGAAGATAAGCAAGAAGAAACCTGCAGCTAGGAAAGTATTTTTAAAAAAGTTTTGTGGAAAACAGAGGTGTAGATGGTTTTATACCAATCGATGTTGACTAACTGTAACCAATGAAGAAAGTGTAAACTGTGTAGAGGGTATAAAAGACAGTGTGCTGTTGTAATAAACGGGATATTAGCCTTCTGAAATGTAGTGTGTCTATTTGTGTGTTGCACCTGCCTCTACAGTGATGCATTTCTCTCTCACTGGTGGTTCCAGGCTGGCAGAAATCGCCCATTCCCTGCTGAAGCTGGCTCCCTACGACACGCAGACGATGGAGAGCCGCGGGCTCCGGCGCTACATCATGGAGATGCTGCCCATCACTGACTGGACAGCTGAGGCGGTGAGACCTGCCCTGATCCTCATCTTAAAGAGATTGGACCGTATGTTCAATAAAATTCACAAGATGCCTACCCTGAGGTGAGCAGGTACTCTAGGAACCCTCTGGGGTCCGTTTCTGGTGTTGCAAGCCTTGAAGTGTGGGTATGTCATCTACCTCAAGCTGTCATGTTGCAGTGAGCCTTTACAACACACCAGAAAATTACAGGTGTTTTTACCTCTGTAAGTGTGTTTACGTTGATGTTTTTGTTGTGTCTTCTGGTAGCAGCATGGTTATTAAGAACTAAAGACAGAACTCCCAGAAAGATAATTTTTCTTTCCTGAAAAGAAGTCTTCAGATTTTTTCTATCTCGTTGCCCTTTTAAATAACTTTTGCGTGAATTTTTGAATGGAAAATTAAACTGTAGTAAGAGTATTTCTGGCATGGCAATACTGTTATGTCCTCTGTAAAGACAAAAATAGTTAGGAGCTATGCAGTAGATTCTAATTGCTCCCTAGAAAAAGGCAAAGACCTGCATCAACTACTTCAGGTCCATGCCTAGTGGAAGCTTGGTGTATCACAAAGTGGCTTTATGGTACATACAGGCTTTGCCAGCTTCAAGAAGTATTGACTGTGGAGCATCCCTGCTTGGAGGCAGTGGTATGAATCCAGTCTGGGTAGTATAAAATCACTCAGACCTGTGAATTTTCCAGTGATTGGAGTAAAAAAAGTCATTGATCTTGGTCACCCTCATGGGCATATGTCCTCAACTGCTTGAATGGCACTTCATTGGCAGTCTCAGCTGAGAAGCCAAATTACGTTAGAGAACATCAGAATTATGTCCCAGTAGGAATCAAAGATGGAACAAATAATAAGGAGGTGATCTCTTCTTTCTGGCATCACTATCCATCACTTTTCTCTGGCTAACCTGCTTCAAGAAACTCCACCCTTGTAGGGAATTCAGAGGCAGAAATTTTGGTGCTTCTCTCTCCTGTTGGTTTGATTCTTTGCCATGTCTTGTCTGCTTCTCATTCATTCCTTCTTTCCCCACTCACACTTTCTTCTGCCTCAAAGGCAGATAGGGGTTTCTGTTCCTGAAGATCTTTCTTCCTTATATAAGCTGAATGGACATCCATAAATTAAAATTCCTTTCATATTCTCTCTCTCTCTATGCCTGTACCTATGCTTGGCTTAAATTACTCATTTGTCCACAAAAGGACAGCAAAGCCACTGGGCCAAATGCAGCAACTACATTTAAGCATCAGTCAGTCGAGCAGTCTCTTGGGGATGGGTCTGGGTGCAAGACCCTTGGGGTACTCACCATCAGAATCTTACACACTGTCTCCTGTGGGCATTCCACTGCTTACCCAGTGTCTGCTGGAACCAGTGGATATGTAAGAACAAGAACAAACCACTGATCTGGAGATTTAGGTACAGTGGATGCACAAAGGTGAGATACATGTTGGTCTGAAGAAAAAGTTGTACAGTGAACACTTGATTCCCCATGTGGCCCTGAGAAGTCACCTGAAGAGCTTGACTGGGATATAGTTTAAGGCTTGGTTGGACAAGCTATGCCAGCCTTTTGTCTTTCTGTCTCAGTGAATGCAGTCAGATGCTGGCTGTGAACCACAATGACTGCAGAGAGTCAGGCCCTGAGATGAAGGGTGTGAACCACTTTGATGTTACCTGTGCTCTGTCTGCTTGTAATTAGGAAGGGAAATCCTTTCAGCATCTGGTATAATCCCTAAGTTTTGTTTTGGTGCAAAAAGCAAAGTGTCAGGGAAGAAAGGATCCTGGAATGAAGGACTTTGGTGCTGATGGGGAGTGAATAATCCCTCCTGCACCAGGTGGAGGTGGAGATTATCCAGCTGGGCCAGTTTAGGCAGTCTGCGTCTGGGAGTGGAGCAGCCAGGCTGCAGAGAAGCTCTGAGGGCACTCAGGCTGATGGGGTTTGTCCATGTCAGTGGGAACACTCACAAGCACAGGAGATGGAGGGGAGTTTGGCACAGCAGACCTTTGCCCACACCTGAAGCCCCTTGTGTGGGCTCCTCTTCTGCATCTCCTGCCCCGCTGCTGCTGCTGTGAGGGTTTGTGTCATAGCTCCAGCCAGCTCTGCCGCGTTTCTTGTCTCTCAAACACCTTTGGTCTGTGGCTCTGTGCCTTCCCGAGCTGCTGGGTGAAGTGTCCTCTCTCTGTCACACTCTGTGCTCTTCCTGGCCATCGTGGCTGTGTGGCACGTCTCCTCTGTGGGTGTCACTGTGTGTCGGTGGCCGTGTTTGGGCGTCTGGTGTGGGGGGCAGGAGCCCGTGGCTAATGGCACCTACTGTTGTATTGCAGGCGCCAGGTTGAGTGGGAGCCTGCCAGCAGTTTGATTGAAGGGGTTTGTTTGACACTTCAGAGGCAGCCTATCATATCCTTCCTGCCTCACCTTAGGTCTCTGATCAATGTCTGTGTCAATCTGGTGAGTAGCCGAGCGGCAACCCCATGAACCTTTGCCAAACCTTCCCCTGCTGTTGATTTCTCTGGACTGAAGATGACAGTTCATTCCCATTCCTGTCATTTTACCTGCCCCCTTTACCCCTCATAAGGGGACTCTGCAGGTGACACTAGAGAGAGGAAGGTTCATTTTTGAAGTGGTGCATGGGGAGATGCAGTGACCGACAGCAGCGGTCAAGCAATTTATTTTCCATTACTTCCCACGCACCACTTTGAAGATCCACCTTTGCCAGACTGAGCTGAGAGCTGAGGGCTGCAAGTTGGAGAGTGGGGTGGTGGAGACTGCACACACCTGGGAGAGACAGGGAGAGGGGGGCACTGGGAATACCTACCCTCCCCAGTGGGGAAGGGCCCTGATTGCTCTGCCAGGGGCCGTCAGGGGCTGCATAGTCAGAAGGGTTTACAAGGTGAATTGACTCCACTGTTTGTAATGTCCCTGGCTTGATCTACTACAGGTTTGCACTGTGCAATATTCAGATCCCTCTCTCTTAGTAAAGTTTATTGCTCTTAAGTGTGTTACAGCAGACAAGTGGTATGGACAGAGTTTGCCTGATCACTCAATGACAGACCATGGTGTTTCTGCAGCTGTTACACTGGGGGTAAGGCCCCACTTTAACATCCAGCCACTTGGGCAAACAAGCATGCTTTCATTCCAGGTGCAAAAATACAAATTAAGGGGGAAAGGTTGCACTAGAATTTTACTGTTACTAGGTTTTATAACATTTTCTCCTTAGAGCATGGATGTTGTAACCTTGTCTAGCAGCTTAGAAAAAACATTTCAGGGCTCACCAGTGCTCCAAGGGGCTTTAAAAGCGACGACCACTAGCTAAAATGCAATGTCAGATTTTGCCAGGTTCCTGTCCTTCGAGTCAATTCATTGCTGCAAGGGCAGGGAAGCTCCAACCTGTCAGAGTCCATAAGACTTGTTCCTCTTCCAAGCAGAGGTAGCAGCTACCTGGCACTAATGTACTTGTACTGCTACAAGTATTTTACCTTTAGCTGTCAGAACTGGGTGCCCTGTGAGCTGTGGGAGCACTGACTGGATGGTGTATCATGTGTAGACCATGAAGCCCAAAAATCAATCACCCGGGAAGGCAGGGAAATATCTCAATGATAATCCATAGTGATGTAAAGAAGGGGCTCTGACTCTCTTCCTTCTAAATTGTCCTTTGGTTTTTTGGAAAAAACTTTTTACTGCCTTTTCCCTGGGCAGAATTTGGAAGAGAAGCATGCATTCATCTCCCATAAGTTTAGGTGTCTGCCAGGTACCTTCTTCCTGTTCCTATCATGTAGCTGTGTCCAGTCATGGTGAGAAACAGGCTTATGGAGATCTGTGATTTAATTCCTCCTGAGGGACACACCTCAAACAGCACAAATAACTCTCCCCTAGAAGTGCTGTTTCCTTGTGGTGATTATTCAAGGAGTTCCAGACAACCAGGTCACATTCAGGTGATTCTGCTTCAGATATTGGGGTCAGTCAGTTGAGAGAAATCATGCTTAGAGTTCCCCAAAACAGGCTGTGTTTGAGAGGAATCTGAACATTGTAAAAAACCTGGCTTGGGTCAGACTTAGGACATTATTTTTCAAGCAAGGGAAGAGAAAAGATGTCCACTTTCAATGTAGACTTTTTGCTTTGATGACAGATTTTTATTTGTTACAGTTGTCAAATGACATATCCTCCAACTCTAGCTATTCCACCAGTCCAGTGCTGGTCATTCAGGGCTGGTACTGGGTACATTTATAAATGTACCTGTGCACTCCTCCCATCCATGCTGGTTCCCTCTTTTCCCCTCCCTCTCCCTGCTAGAACACCTGCAGTCTCCTCAGTGGCCCCAGCTGCTGCAGGGACCACTGTGGGGGCTGGTTCTATTAGATCCACCCCAACTCAGTGCTCAATGAAAGGCACCTCCATTTCACTGACGTTGGAGGATATGGCATGGGTGAAACTGTAAGTAGCCAGTTGTGGTGATGTGCTCTGTTTGTATTGCAGGTGATGGGAGTGGTAGGACCCTCCAGTGTGGCTGATGGATTACCCCTTCTTCATCTCAGCCCTTATCTCTCGCCACCTCTGCCCTTCAGCACAGCTGTTGTCCGGCTTGTAGCATTGCAGATACAGGTGTGTCTGCCCTGGCCCATGGCCAGGCCTCTAGAGCTTCTGGTTGAGACACCAACTCAGCAGTGCTCTGTTTTCTTTCTGCAAAAGCTGGGCAAAAACTGTGGAACGTGCATCAAAAGTTAAGGAGAAGCAACATGTAAATTCTCCATCCTTTCTGAAGGCTTGAACTGAGCTCAGAATTCATTTGTTGGAGCCAAGTCCACAGCAAGCATCCATCAGCTTAACACTGCCATTGAAATCCAAGGAGTTTGGCTGATGGATGCTGTTTAAGGCTCTGACAAGCAGGTTAGGATTCTTTGCAGGATCTAAGGAGTAAGACTTCTGCCACAGGAAGGTGGGCCCTGGCTTGGGTTACATCCATGCAACCCTTCCTGTCTTCCTGTGGGACCATGAGAGTGGATTTTGTGCTCTTCTGCTCTTACCTGAGCTGGTCACACAGTGTGCCAGCACAAAAAGCAGGGCAACTTGGCTTTTCAGCTGCTGACACAATGGTATCCTTGTTGCCAGAATTTAAAAAAAAAAGTTTAGGACTTTTTGGAGAATTTCACCACTATTCCTTTCTCATAGCAGCACTATAACTTTTTACAGAATCTTTCTGCCTTAGTGTCCCTTTCCTTCCCCACTGGCATGAAATTAGTCTGGATGGCGACCAAAGAAGTGACAGATTTACTTATCTAGCTCCAACTTGCATTTTAAAATATGCATTGGTACATCCAGTTGAATTCTTAGGCAGGTATTTCTGAGTAGCTTGGGAAGGAAGGCTTACAGGGATCAACACACAAAGCTGTCCCTCAGAGCACGAAGCACAAAAGGACATTTTGGTTCAAACTGACACAGAAAGAGAACAGATTTCTTCCAGCTCTGAGGTAATGGTTCTCTAATCAAAACAAAAGAAAACAAAAGGTCACTTTCACCCGCTGAGAAATATAATCTATTAAAAAAGCCTAAACAGATAGCATATTTATATATTTTCTTTAATGATGGGGAACTTTTATTATCCTCTTCTCCCTGTTCACTCATTTGTGGGCTTAAACGTAATGAAAACTGAACATGTCAGGAAAAACACGAGTCATAATTCCCAATACTTCCAGCAGAATACAAAACAGAAGTACTTCACACCCCATCAGAAAACCTCTCCTAGAATTTCTCAGCCCAGGTCTGCAAGCTTGAGGAATTGCAAGGTTCAGTTGCATTTCACAGCTAAGTCTGTAACAACTGGGATGTAAATGAGCAAAGGTTCTAGTGACAGCTGTTTGAATTACCTCCTCCAAAAGAAGGTGAAAAAGCTTTCAATTTAAGCTTGACTGTGTGTCAAGAAGTAAACATGCATTTTGTTTGTTTTTCAGGAGTTCATGCTTTGTGTTAGGGAGGATGACAGGGCAGCACAAAGCGAGGCAGAACAAAAATATGTTTGGGAAAAGCCTCCATGTTTGGACAGGAGAGTATTTAGATAATGTCATTTGTGCAGTTTCCTCTGTTCCTTTTTTTATTCTCTATAGCCTGTGTCAGATGCTGATACCATTCCCAGCAGTGCAGAGCTTACGACTGACACTCAGCTGACTCCTGTGGGATACTTCTGATTTTGTTAATGAGAACTAATGAGTTGGGAGTTTGGGCTTGCAACGTTTGGCTATGACACGAGCAGGTGATCCCTATGCTACTCTGTGAATTCCCATCACTCCTGACTAAGTGGTCTGAGGGCATCTCATTCAATCAGGTCATCAATGCTGGTGTTGTACTGTGTGAACAGGGATCCTCATTCTCTGCAGTGACTTGTTTGCCTGATCTGATGATGAAATCATTTAATCCTTTTTTATTATTACTGCACAGGCTTTGAAAGAAGATTTCCCCCTAAGCCATGTCGTCTCCCCATTCACCAATCAGGAAAGAAGGGAAGGAATGCTTTTAAACCTACTGATTCCATTTGTGCTCACAGTAGGATCTGGAAGCAAAGGTCTGACTAATTTAACAAAAAGAATTTTTTCCCCCTTTTCTGACAACTGATGTTTGTACTTTCTCTGCTCTCTGTATTTTATTATTTTTTTTTTTTTTAAATTTGGTTTTCTGTCACTGGCAGTATGTCAGCTAAGTGCTCTTTGGGTCTGAGGCTGAAAAGAGCCCCATTGGGATTAGTTATTATTTCTTCTTTTTATTTCAGCTGTGCCTTGGTTCTTGAGTCAGGTCTCACACAGATGTCCTCCTGCTCTTGAAACTGGAGTGCAGGGCAGGACAAATCTATTGTAGCAGAAGTCACAGAGGGGAGCAAAGGTCACAGAAATTGTGTGCCCTTGTGGATCAGAGTTTTCCCAATCCATGCCACTTGTCTTGCACAAGTCCTGTTCCTTGCTTTCTGCTATAGAGGGTCTTCACTGGTAAATCCGTAAATGAAAGTGAGGAGTAGGGGGAGAGGGGAATGCCAAAAGGAAATGAGACCACTGAATGGGACATTTCTTTGTGCTGTGTAGCTCTGTGTTTGTGTGTGTTCGTGCTGGTGCTAAAATAAACTTTGCCTTTGCTTGCAGGAGGAGAAGCAACATAACAAGGTGTGGGGGACGGAGTTTTGGCTTAGGGGACATTTGAGATGCATCCCATTTTGGAGCTGAACAGGGTCTGGATCTTTTCAATGTCTGTGATGGGATGTAGGCTGATCTTTCTCTCTCTTTCCCCTCCCAATGCATCTCAGACAGCCCCTGGCTGGAGCAGCCCGAGGTCCTGCTGCTGCTCCAGACTGTTATCAATATCCTCCTGCCACCTCGCATCATCAGCACTTCCCGCAGCAAGAACTTCATGCTGGAGAGCTCCCCTGCCCACTGCTCCACGCCGGGGGACGCGGGGAAGGACCTGCGGCGGGAAGGGCTGGCAGAATCCACCAGCCAGGCTGCCTACCTGGGTGAGTGATGCCTTCTGCTGCCCACAGAGGAGACACACAGCTAGAACAGGTGGGAACCAGCTCAGCTGTGGAGCCACAACGGCGAGTCACACTGCCCATCAACCCCAAACATCACAGCCTCACTGGCCCCTGGCTGTTAGGGTCAGAGGTGATGTAACTTGCCTGGCTGCTGGCCCCACACTGACTCGTATGCCCTCTGCTTGCTGTAGGGTGCTGCAAGATAATACTGTATTATCCCACATCTGACCCACAGGTGAAAGGACAGAAAAAATAATTAAACTGGAGATGCAGCATCGCTGAAGGCAGTCGGGCCAATATGGGGCCAATACCAAGTTTTGTCTCAAAGCACCCCTCCAGAAACAACTTCTCTGTTTCTGGCTTTGTGAGGCCATTTAAGATTTATATTTGGGTCTTTGTTAACCTGTATCTGAGGAATGGAGTAAATCTGATGAAAAATTGGCAGATCACCACTGATTTAGTCCCCCTGCCCCCCAAACAAACCAGGATACAGATGTGTAATGGCTGAGAAGTCTTGGCCATCCCATTAAGAAAAATTGAGTGGTCAACTTTCCCCCAACAATTCGCAGGCCTTGCTGTTTTTATCAGACCAGGGGAGCACAGAAAGAGGGAGATTCCTTGTCTCTCCTTCAAGCCAAGTGTTAATCACTGCCCAGTTTAATGCAGAGCATTGTTGTGAACTTCATTGCTGTTCATCCCCATTTGTAATGCCATGCTCTTGCTCTTGTGAATTACTGCCCTTGGCTTACTGGACCATATTTGTATTTAAATTGCAGTGTAGCCATGACTCATGCAGTTGCACTGCTAGAAGGGTTCTTGTCATCACCCTGTAAGATTATTGTGCTCACTGGGTGACTTTGTGTGGATATGCTTGGTCAAGATTTTTGAGGTTATGTGATCAGCCAGGGCTGTATTCCTTCTCTGAGCTGCTTCTAAAATACCTGATTTTCTGAGAAGACAAAAGAACTCTGCAGGGAAGGGAGAGGGAATGCCAGAGCAAGAAAATACAGAGGAATTTAGGTATGAAGTAGAAAAATTTCTCTTGAAATGGGACCAATCCTGAGGCCTTTATTACTAGAAGGCTGGTTGCTCCTTCCCTGACATGTCTGGAGACCGGTAGAAAAGACAGTTGTGCCTCTGAGGTGTGTGGGCATGCATGTGCATGTACATGCAAAGCATGCCAGTGTAGGTTTGTGCTCACTGTGGCCCCCCTGTCCTTCCCCCAGTGCTTGTGAGGGACACTGGTGACACCTCTGACTGCCCTTCGCTGTTGTGTGTTCCCCTGTAGCCCTGAAGGTGATCCTTGTTTGCTTTGAGCGCCAGCTGGACAGCCAGTGGTACTGGCTGAGCCTGCAAGTCAAAGAGATGGCCCTGAGGAAAGTGGGAGGGCTGGCCCTGTGGGATTTCCTCGACTTCATCGTGCGGACACGGATCCCCATCTTTGTGCTCCTTCGGCCCTTCATCCAGTGCAAGGTAAAACAGCTGCTTTGGCTCCTCATCTGTCCCTCCCTGAAGGCAAGATACCCCTTGTTCCCCAGCTGGGAACAGAGGAACAGCACTTCTGGAAGACCTACACGTAACGAGTGACCTTTCAGAAGTTAGTAGGGTTAAGAACGCTTTGAAACTAAATCAGAGAGCTTTTCATGGCCAAAACTAAACAGGACCTCTGATCCATGTAGGGCAGCTAGTCTTAGTTCCTCTGGATGGGAAAGTGCATGCGGAATTAATTCTGCAATGAAGACATTCAAAGCACTTGGAAGGAGTGTGGATGTGCTGAACCTGGGAAGGTTTTGGCAGAAATCTTCTAGTAATCTCTCTTCTGCAGCCCTCCCTTCTAACAGCCAGACCTCTGTCCATCTCTTGGATGAAGGTTCTGACAGGACTTTTGTGGATGAATAGGCAGCTGCTGGGCTAAGGCATCTGGGGTTTAAGTTAATCACAGCTCCTTGCTGGTTACCAGGCAGACTAGCACACGGTACTCTACCTTATTTAGCTTACTTTGTCTCTTGTACAGACTAAATAGTCATGGGGGGAGGAGATGTCTCATGACAGGATCATGAGGATAGAGCTTAGCATAAGGGAGCCCTCATCTCCATGTGCCACTGACGTTTTGCTCTCTGTTCAGTCAGATATAAGGTTGCCCCTGAGAGACAGGTGGAAACCTGACAGATGGAGCCAAAACCTCTTGCCTACAAAGCCTGCTGGCTGGAGACTAGTCCCAATTCCCTGGGCACCATCTCCCTGCAATGCTAATGCATCCCAAATTTGCAGCTGCTGGCACAGCCAGCTGAGAACCACGAGGAGCTGACAGCCCGGCAGCACATCTCGGACCAGCTGGAGAGACGGTTCATCCCGCGCCCGCTCTGCAAGAGCTCCCTCATCGCCGAGTTCAACAACGAGCTGAAGATCCTGAAGGAGGCTGTGCACAGTGGGTCTGGTAAGGAGGGCAGGCAGAGCTCAGGGCCATCACCCCCTGCCCCAACAGTGACTTGTGAGGCAGAGCTGGCCTCTGCCTAAAATGGGAAATGTGCTTTGGTCAGCCAGAGGGAAATTCCTGAATATGATCCATGCCCAACATCTGAACACATTTGGATCTCCAGATGTCCTCATCTACCCTGGTCCTCCAGAGACAAGAGCTTACAACGACAGCCCAGTGCTCACACAGGATCTGGGTTGTTGTTTTCCCACTGGAGCAGAGCCTCCTCCAGGCATCCACCTGCTCCAGCATGGGCACCTTCCCCATGGGCTGTGGGTGGATCTCTGCCTCCCCCATGGATCCCCATGGGCTTTGGGTGGATCTCTGCATCCCCATGGATCCCCACGGGCTGTGGGTGGATCTCTGCATCCCCATGGATCCCCATGGGCTGTGAGTGGATCTCTGCATCCCCTGGATCCCCATGGGCAATCCACACACATCCTGGAGCTTATGCTCAGCCTTGCCACTGCAGCCAACAGAAGTCCAGGTTAGTTGTGACATGCACCTATTTTCCCACCAAATCTGAGTCCTATTCTCCAGCAGCTGGCTCTTGCTGTCTCAGCTGCCTGTGCAGCCCCAACCCCTCCATGCCACTGTAAAGCCAAAGCTCCTTGTTGCAGAAAGGTCTGGCTCTTCAGCAGTAGCAGATCTTCCTCCTCCTTTCTCCTGGTCTCTTTGATTTTTGTTTTTTTGCTGTGACATCCAGATCAGCATCCCTGAGCTGATGGGGCACTTCAGAATTCTCTCCTGCACAGAGGGAGAATTTTCTCCAGTGATGGCCACTCCTGTCGCCACGAGATGGCAGCTGCTGCCCATACATGGCAAGCAGTTTATATGTTTTGTTCTTAAGGAAAACAAATTCGAAAGGAAATGCTTCAGTCTTTTTTCCTTGGCAATGATTTGCCTTTTTTTTCTAAATGTTGAAGCCAATCTGTCAAATACAGGTTGTGAAAAATCAGACTGTATAAGTAAAACAGAGATTTTGGAAAGGTGAGATGAGCAAGGCAGCTGTTAGTGTTTTATCACCTCTGCCACCCCTGTCACAGCATCACAGAATCATTAAGGTTGGAAAAGACCTCTGAGATCATAAAGTTCAACCTTTAACTGATCACCACCTTGTCAACTAGACCATGGCACCAAGTCCCAAATCCAGTCATTTCCTGAACACCTCCAGGGGTGGTGACTCCATTACCGTGCATTCTAATCCTTAGCAACCCTTTCCATGAAGAAATTCCTCCCCTGGTGCAGCTTGAGGCCATTTCCTTTTGTCCTGTCGCTGGTGGCAGGGGAAAGGCCAACTCCAGCTGGCTCCATCCTCCTGTTGGGAAGCTGTAGAGAGTGAGAAGCTCCCCCTGCCCCACTAGTGCCCAGTATGACAGGAATTCTTGGCTTGCTTTTTTTTTCCAGCGCCATCAGTGACTTGGGTTTGGTTCTCCCCTGTCTTGTGCAGCTTACCAAGGGAAGACATCAGTGAGCACGGTGGGCACCTCCACGTCTGCTTACCGGCTGAGCCTGGCCACCATGTCCCGCT
This sequence comes from Rhabdornis inornatus, assembly GCA_013397075.1. Lineage (NCBI taxonomy): Eukaryota > Metazoa > Chordata > Aves > Passeriformes > Rhabdornithidae > Rhabdornis > Rhabdornis inornatus. The sequence continues at coordinate 312,954 of VWZS01007222.1, forward strand.
CCAACACGGGCACTGGCACGGTCTGGGAGCAGGACAGCGAGCCCTCCCAGCAGGCGTCCCAGGACACGCTGAGCCGCACCGACGAGGAGGATGAAGAAAGTACGTGGCCAGATACTCAGCCCCCAACACTCAAGAGATTTTCTTGATGCCCTGAGGACGTCCAGGAGGGGAACACAGTTGCCCCTGTCCCAACGGGAATAAAAGGGCCACAGGAGCATGAGGTTGAGCAGCTGGTGTGGTTGGTATATGGTGTTAAAGTTTGGGTTGTAACATATTTCTTCGTTGCCTTCTGAGCTGTGGCAGGGCAAAGGGAAGGGCACAGGGAGGTTTTTAGTGCCTGAGACCCGAGCTGATGTGCAGTTGTCACAGTGCTGACCAGGCATTTGGCAGCCAGGCCTCTCTTTGGCATCATCACAGTGGGTAGGGACTGTGGCTGTGTAGTTAGGATCCTGTTCCTGCAAACAGAAGGAGTGAAAATGGGGGCCTCAAACGAAAGGTCCATGCAGTTAGAGCAGAATTTCCTTTTGGGAAAGAGCAGTTAGCCTGAAACTTTGCAGGTTCAGCCCAACTTTATTTTAGCTGGGTTCACCATTTCAACCTTGTACAGTCCACCCAGAGCTGTACTGCTTGTATATTGTTCAGTTATTTACTCACTGTGGCAAAATACAGTTTCAGCCTCAGATCAATTCTGAGCCCACTGTGTGGAATGGTAAGTGCCATCTTCCTATCTGAACTGCTTCATTATTTCCTCAGCCCTGCCTCGGATGAACACTGCTGTAAAATATTTCAGTACATCAGAATTGAAAAAAGGTCAAAAAGAGGAGAGAAAATTACACAAACCCACGCCTTTGTTTTCTTTACTTGTAATTAAAAGTTGTTGTGGCAAAAACCACAATAAAGTAATTTCTTTCTGGATACTTAATATAATTTGAAACAGCACTGAAAAATTTCAAGCAGTCCAGATTGCAATCCAGCTGTGTGCATAGTTCTGTTGCAGTACGATGTATTTAAGTCAATTTATCCAAATTTTTGGTGACATTTTAAAATGCATGTCCTGAAGGATGTTGAAGGGTGTCAGTTCTGCCTTTTGCTATCAGGTATTTTGGCTTTTTTCTCACAGTGCTTTGCTAGATCATAGCAGCAGTTTATTCCACAGCAGGAAAATGTCCAGTTACAACTTTTATGCTGGAAACACTGTATATTAACAAGGAATTTATTAATAACAGAAATTAAGCCCTAGTGGAAGCTGAGTTCCACAAACATGTTTTCCTGAGAGCCATTTAAGCTGTAAGAATACAGGAATCCCTGCCACATGTTTGTCAGGTTCCTCATCCTGCAGAGGTTTATGTGTATGTCTTTCTTCACTGTGGCTGTAAACTCTAACAGAATATTCCAATTTGCATGCTTGGGCTCTAGGTAAGTAAATGCTGGGTACACCTTTGGCATCCTGTTATCTCTTGACAGCTCTTGTCGAGATGCAGGTGGGGTTTGGTGGTTGTTTCCTCTCCTTTCCTGTTTTTTTCTCTCTTTCTAGATGACTCCTTGAGCATGCCCAGTGTGGTAAGTGAACAAGAAACATACCTTATGGGTGCCATTGGGAGGAGGAGGTTCTCCAGCCATCTCTCCAGCATGTCTGCACCTCAGGCTGAGGTGGGCATGTTACCCAGCCAAAGGTAAAAACATGGGCTTTTCACCTTTCCCATTATAATAACAAGAGCAGAAATGGCCCAGGTACATCAGAGAGGTGGGATAGTGGAATTGGTGCCAGCATAGTGATGTTAAATTTATTCATCCTGGAATAGTGTTGGACCAATGGTGCAGGGTTGGAAATAATGATTTTCCAGGGTAAGCTGTGTTGTTTAGGGTCCATAAGGACCAGCTGTCACCCACAGCAACCTTCCTCTTAAACAGTTTCAGAAACACTCCACTTTATTATTTTTCTCTGCTACCACCGAATTGCAAAAGGAAATGTGGTTTTGGGGTACTCATTGAACCAGGGGACCATACCCAGTTTGTGCAGGGGTGTGGGGAGGAATCTTGAGAGGCTAGGAAAGAGCTTGATTTACTTTGCTTTCTTCCACGTGTTCTTTGTCCTTCCTGGAACAGTAACTAGCTCATCACAGAAACTAAACCTGAAATACTTGTTGATACAAATAACTTTGAACACCTTATTCCTGGTTGACTTGGAATGGTGAGAAAGAGCTTGTTGGGAAATGTACATCTTTAGAAGATGTGGAGAGAAGTTTTGCATTTAAATGTGATTTTTTTTTTCTAAATAAGCAACGTTTATTGTTTTATTTGTCTGTGACGTAGTTATCCAAGGATATCTGACAATGGACATATTAATTTATGTTATTTCCTTTGAGCCTTTAAAGAATATATTCTGTATTATGTCTTGACCACCCCTGGAAAATCAAACAACATTGTTCCCTCCCCATTCTTGCTTGGAATTAAAGAAATAACCTTGATAGATGAAGGAAAATTAACAGCTGTGGTACCTACCAGCAGAGATAGGAGAAGTGATTTACAAGAGAGAAGTTACACAGACTTTATCCAGGAGTTTTCACAAAAGGACTTACAGGAACTCATTTGACTCTTGAACTCAGTTGATTCAGTCCCTTTGTTTCTTGAAAAATTAATATGCAAGACTGCATTTTCCTCAATCTTTCACTACCATCTTCAGTGCATAAACTTCATAAGAGTCACAGCTGACTGAGAGCAATGTTTGCTTTGTGCTATCCCAAATCATGATGATGAGGAAAAAAAAGACTTTAATTAACACAGAGCTTCACACTCTACTTTTTAAGTGTATGGTATAGCAGGAGAATCACTTTTCATCTGGGTAGGGGAAGGACCAGCTCAGCAAGCATAATCATAGTCCTCAACATCATGCCCTTTGAGTTATGGATGGTCTCTGGGCTTTCAGACTGCCTCACAAATGTAAGCTAATTAATGCTAAGTAATATTATTACTGCTTTCCTGCTGATAACCCAGCAGACTACTTTCTTTCTTCCTTTCTTTCTGTCTTTCTTTCATGTTTTTCCTATGGCCTGAGCAGGCTGCTCCTGCCTGATGGCTGCATTGCAGAAAAGCATTGGAATTGTGTCCCTTTGCCAAGAGCCTTGCAGCTGTTTATTTACAGTTTCATTGCACTATGAGACCTTGTTTTCCAGATGTTTGTCCCTAGAGTTGCACCAGAAGGAGAGTGGTCTATAGCTCATGGGAGATAGATCAGCCCTCCCTCAAGGAAGAAGTGGCTCATGGGGAAGGAAAAAAGCTTTCTATGAAGCTGAAAGTAAATAGAAGTGAAATAAATCACAATGCTGCAGGAAAATAGCTTTGAAAGCAGTTCCCTGCCTTATTTCCTTTAGGAACACATCTGTTGAACTTCTCAGCTCCCTAAATCTCAGCAGAGATGCAGAAGGCTTCATGCAGTGTAAACTCTCTCTAGAGACTGCTCCTGTTATCAGATGTTCTTTCAGCTCCTCTGAGTCATATATGTGCTGTTGAGCATGTGAGACCGATGAATGTTACCGTCCTTTTTTTACTTTTTTATTCCGTTGATATTTTTTTCCCTTGAAAACAGAGACAACGAGCGCATGCTTCTTTTTTTTTTTTTTNTTTGCATTTTCTTTCCCTAAATTCTTAATCTCCCTGCCCCTCCTGCAGTGAACCTAATGTCCTCGATGACTCCCCGAGCCTGACCACTGAGGGCAGCCTCTCTAGGTACAGTGTTAACACTACCTGTGTGTCGGTGTGTGTGCTGGGAAACGAGCCCGTTTCCAACCTTCTGTCTCTTCCCCTCACCTTTTGTCACTCTCTCCATCTCTGTCTCTTGTGGCTCATCAATATTCAGGCCTGCAAGTCAAAGGTGTAGCAACCCACCTTCAGTTTTCAGCTTTGATTGCCAATAACTTTGAGAAGGCTCAGGAGAAGGGGAAAGAAAAAGCTGTAGTGAATGAAGCAGCAGGCTGGCCTGGGGGTTTTCCTCTTGTTTAACAATTGCTTGAAAGGCATGAGAAAGATGATCTGTGAGGCATTAGCTGTATCCTGTTATAAGCATTAGTCTGAAGGCTTATGTAAAATGGAGACATCTGTTTTTTTCATTCATCTCACAATGCTGTCAGCACAAAAGACTTAATATCAATCTGAGTTTTTTTACAATTCACTGATAAAACTAATTATGGTTAAGTCCTGAGGAATATAGTGTTTTGTGGGTGCTTTACAATAATTCTCATTAATTTTGCAAAGCATTTTCAATTCTCAAATGGCACCTTAGAAATCTTGCAGGTGGACACTACAAATAGCTATATAAAGTGGCTCTGTTAGTGCTGGAGTTCAGGTCGAGCTGTTCCTCATTATTCACAAACACAAATGGGTCAGGAGTGAACTTAGAAGGGAAGGCTGCACCTTTAACACCCAGATCCCTCATGTTAATCATTCTCCCTGCCCTGCTGCTGTGCTCCCACCTCTCAACCCATCCTCTTGAGGCTGGAGAGCTGTTGTTAGACCCAAGAGCATCTCTGTTTCCTCCCAGGAGAGCACAGCCCCATATGGAGGGTAACTTGCTATTTCATTCCTGTGGATATGGAAGCTGTGGATATGTTGAGAGGCATTTGTGTGAATGGTTTCTGTTCCATTAGCTTGGGGTTTGATGTCGGTAGTGGCTTTTTGGGATGGGGACAGGCTGCTGTGTTTGTTTGTTCAAACTCTCCTCAGCTGACAAAAGGAGAGTTTATCATCAGTGCTGTCACCAAGCTCATTCCATGAAACATGGTGTCCTTTGTGTACGTGAACCCTGCTCTGGCAGACTGGTCTGTGATGGCTTAGGAGAAAACATCAGCTTCTTGGCAGAGGCAGGAGCACTGTTACCTGGTTTTTGGACAAAGTAAGGTGGACTGCATGGTCATCTGAGCTAAAGAAGTGAAGAGAAATCATTCAATCAAAGAACTTCATGTTGTCCCTTTAGCAGCACTAAAAACTCACTGCAGTTGAGGAAGAGGATAAAGGGGAAGGTCTGTATCTGAGCTAAGGCCATAATGACCTGATACTTGGTTACATCACTGCTGGTTTTGAAATGTTCTGATCTTGTTAAGGAGCGGGTAGCCACTCCTAATTACAGTGGTGAGACTGAGCATTATGAGACACCTAAGTCAATAAATGTGTTCAAACACCATAATTTGTTTTCAACCCTGAAATGTAATCAGCTGCACAATGGGTTCCTATTAATTCCTGTCACAAAAATTTTCTCTGGGGACCAGGACACTATCCTCCACCCTGCTCTATGGTACAGAGATCTCCTAAAGCAAATGGGTGAGCAGATGCACTTATGAGTCAGTTCTGCTGAGGTTTTATTCTCCTTTTCAAGGAGCAGGCACTAATGTCTTAAGGATGGGCACCAGGGATGCAAACCCTTAAGTAGGAATGAAGACACTGCAAACATGTCTAAAAAGATTAAGTTAGTTCTTTGTGAGGAGGAAAAGATGTTTCAACTGCATTGTTCGATGTGAAAATTGGATTTCTCCTCTAAAGGACAGCAGCAACAAAACAGATGTTGCACAATCTTATTGTGCTGTGGGGATTATAGGGCAGAGTGGTTTTTCCATTCAAGAACATTAGTTCTGAATAAAACAGACTTGAGTTTTTCTTATGTAACTCTGATTTTGACTGATGCACAATGATAACTTTTTGGATCACCTTCTAAATTCACAAGCTGGTGTTTAGCCATAACTGAGATAAAGAAACAAACAATATTTACTAGGGACTAAACCCTTATGGAAGGTAGGAGTCTTAAATAAATTAAACAAATTGTGACAAATATAAAAACAATAAAGTCTGTTTCCCATTGTTCTATAGCAATTAGACACAGCCTTGGAGAAAAGCAGGGAAGGCAGGGAGGGGAGAGCACTGAAGTGCTCAGACAGCTTGGGGTACAGGGCTGAGGAGCATTGTGATCTGTTGTGGTTATATATACATATCTCTGAGAGGACAGGATATTTTCCCAAATCAAAAAGGAAGAAGGTGAAGCCACTGTAATGGAAATCTGTTGCACACATTTCCCTGTAATGTTTGTGCCTATCCTAGCTTAATGGCTCCTAATAGGAAAAATCAGATTGAATCCACATTGCCAGGGCAATTGGAGCAGCAGATTTAATGCTAACTGGGCTGGGATGTGTCTGGAAATGCAATATATTTAACCCATTCTCCACTGCCTTTATCCACCAACTTTCTCTTTGTGTCTAGGGACACAAAGTGTGTACACTCTACCATGATGGTGTGGCAAGCATGTACATCTCTTTAATACACATTGAAACTCGTTGATTCCTTTGGTTTTTTTTTTGTTGGTTTTTTTTTGCTGCATGGTTTGGTTTTCTTTAATTCCTGAGCATCACTTCTTTTACTTGCCAAACTGACAAAGTTTGTTTTGGCCCCCACTGTGTGACTGCATTGTCTATCATTCCTTGTAGTGCTGGCAACATGCACCCATAAACTTAGGTTGGTTTGATCTTTGACCTCTGCTCTATATAATGGGAGTAACATTACTGTGCAAATAAATCCCTGCCAGAGATACTCAGAGAGTGACAGAGCATCTTTGTGTTGGGCAGGAAAAAAAATCTTGTTTCTTATTCCCAAATAAATCTGGCTGATGTCCTTTAGAAAAACTATTCTTATAGATCACATTGCCATGGGGAGGGGGAATAGGTCAGCTGAAAAGGCACCTGATTTGGTGTTCCTTGGCTGGGTCCCACGGGCTGCCAGAAAAACAGTATATTCCTGGTCAGGTCTGGTAAACAAGGAGAGACAGAGAAGGAGGGAGGGCAGGCTGCACAGAGCCAGCCCTCTGCCTGCCATGCTCATTTTCACAGAAACAAGATGGGTAATTCTGTTCTTTGATGTGAAAAGAAACCCTCACACAGCCTCATGAAGAGAAGGCTTATATCTGAAAATTCAGTCACTCACCTGAAATTTGTGGTCTTTATCATTCTCTCTCTTTCCTTCTTCAAAATGTGGGGATAGAGAGCAAAAAGACAGCCACAGCAGGACTGTGTTGTGCACAGGCATCTCTGCAGAACTCAGCTGCTCTCAAGTCCACCATTTCCCTGCAATAGGTATCTGCAATTTTAGCTTGTAAGATCATCCCAGATTATACCAATTTGCATAGGGATTCATTACTGGAAGTAAACATCCAGCAGCTCACTTAACTCATTTCACTTAGGTTATAAACCAGGCTGAAAACCCCAGACTCCAGCAGGAAGACACGAAGTCCAGCTTTTTTTTGCTTGCCTATTGTTTGTCTTTAGTGCATGGGAATAGTTTTTATCTCGTGTATAGCCTCTGTGCCCTCATGCAGTCCATGTACACCTGTTATCTAACGACTTTTTCAAGTGTTTTCATATCATATGTGAAGTGTTTCAGCATTGTAAACAGTTGTGAACTGAATATAATTGCAGTCTTCCTGCTACAGACATGTCTCCTTACTCACAGAACTAAGAGTTACCTTTGCTTCATCAGAAATTGTAACAGTATTCTCAAAGCTAGTCCAGTAGACTTTTTTTTTTCAAGAACTTCTCCAGGTAATTCCTACTTCACTCACATAATAGGAACCACTGTAAAAACTTCTATAAATTCAGAAGAATAAGTTTTTATGTAATACTAGAAACAGAAGATTAAGGAAATTCACCAGGCAATTTCGGGTAGTCTGGATCACAAATACAAAGACTAATTTAAGTGCAGTCTCTTTGCTTTAATAAGGAATGATGTGATGCTTTTGGACTTACCAGTCATATGTGCTGCAGTCACTGGGTGAAGAATATATTCCTACTAACAGGAGGTAACTCTAAAGGCTCTGCTTATCCCTAGGCAGGTGTTTGTGTGGTGTTTAGGATGCTTGGTCTGTAGAGCATGTCAATATCCTATGGAAAAGCCGGGATATATATTCCAGGGACTGGTGATTTAATTTGGAAGACTTGTCTATGGAAGAAAAGGACTCAAATATATCTTGGGGTTTTTTTGACTTTGAGCTTGCTGAAGCTTCTCCTCTTTTACCAAGGCAGTGCAGCTGTGGTGAGATTGCTAAGGGCATGCCCAGGATTATTAGGCTGTAGTCTGTCAATCAAAAGATAAACAGCTTCAGGGTCCCAAAATGTCTCTCTCCTCGAAGCTGCCCACTGTCTCCCCTGTAGAAGTGACAGAAACACGTGGATATGGTTCAGTGCAAAGTCTGGCTTTAGTTTAAATGAAAGGGAGGAAGGAACAAGGCTTTCAGATCAGGTAACCAGAGTTTGCCCCGTCTTGGTTTGAAAGACAGGTGTCTGCCAAGGGAGGTAGGAACCTCCATTGGAATGAAGAATATGACCCACTTCCCTATGAATTATTGTAACTTTGAAATTAAGGGGCTTTCAGGAAAAAGATGGGAAAAGGAAAGTTCTTTACTAATATATATCTGTGTAACAAGGCAAACAACACCAAACAGAAGCACAAACCCAGTCCCAGTGGAATGGCTGCTCTCATGAACAAACGCTCAGCCAGGGTAGGAGAAAACCTACCCTGGCTGAGTGTTTGTTCATGGGAGCAGGGCTGGGCTCTGGTGGCAGCAGCAGTGAATTCCCTCACAAGGGAAGCAGCTCGACCATCCTCCTCCAAAGCCAAGAGAGCAAGGGGGCTAGGAGCCATGCCAGCCCCTTTTTCCCCAGCCCAGTTCTTGGGTATCTCTGCTCCTCCAAGAGAAACCCCCCAGTTAAGCGTGGTCAGCTGCACCCCTCCCATGGAAACTTGTCTTGTCTCTCCTAAGTCTCAGCTGTTACGGTTTCTTAGTGACAGATGGGACAAAATTCCATGAGAGAAGGAAAACAAAGGGAAACTCTAAACTCCAAGAGCCCCAAAGCAGAGCAGGAAACCCTCCATGTTCTGTTCCCCCAAGCCTTCTAAGGACAATGGGTAACTTCTGCCAAAGTGAAGAATGAGCTGCTCAGAAGACAAAGCTTTTTAAGCTCTCCACAGCCATCCTCCATGTCTTGTCTGACCATGTCCCTAGGTTAGTCCTCTTCCTTCACCCCTGCATGATCAGGTGACTAAGCCTTCATTCTCTTGGTGGTACTGACAAACTCCAGGGAGATCCAAGGGAAGTTATCTAGAGAAAATAATGGTGCTTTCCTTTAGATTAATGCAAGCCAAACACAAAATGGATTGTAGTACTGAATCTTCAACAGTGTGTATACCAGCTATAGCTGGAAGTTGCTTAAATAGGATGTGTCACTCAATGGATTCCAGTCTGTCTTAAAAAAAGCAGCTGCCTGAGTTAAAAGAAGTCTGTCTTAACTGTTAGTGAGTATTGTAGTCATAAGTCTCTCAGCTAAAGTGTTTTGTGACTGCTGAATGTCCAGTGTTTGGACGAATACAGTGCTTTGATAAAAATGAGGGGAGGGTGGTATTTTTTTATTAAGTAGGTTGAATGGTCAGTTAAATGGTAGTATGAGATGGTACATAGCAGAGTATGTTTTATTGCTGAAGTTTCTTCTACTGCAGGTTTTCAGATATTTTGTGCCAATGTATTAAAAACCAAAAAGCTGTGTTTACCTCTCTCTCTCTCTAGTGTTTGTTTACTTGTCTCTTTTGTTTGTTAGTCACAAAAAGACTTGAGGCTGCAAGTGTTGAGTGTGGGGCCTTGTTCACATAACTCATGCATCCATTATGTGAATGGATCCTTTGTCACTTTGCGTTTTGTTTTTTGTTTGTTGACTTAAATTGAAATTAAAACCAGATGAAAAAATTGTGGTGAGGCCATGGAGTCTTATTTGGGAAGGAAAAAAATAGCTTTTACAACATTGTCCTTGAAAAAAGGAAAAGCAAACAAGAAGGCTTTTGAGTTAGGAAGCTGATGTTCCTGCCTTTACTGATGTGGCAAAGGATGCAGAGAAGTGAGTGCTGCTCAGTGGGATGCATCAATCAATGACTGAAAACTGAAATCTGCAGTTATTTATATTTGGATGCTACCTGTGCGTGGCCAAGTCGTGAATGCCATGACTCCACCTCCCACCCTTTCCTAAGCCCTGGAAGCCACAACCCAATAGACATGTCCCCTCCCATCCTTCAAAGATAGTGCTGCTCTTTGAAGTGACTGTGCCATTAGTGGTTGGTCAATCTCTTGTTTATTTATTTTAGTCCCAGTTGCCAGGACACGTACTAGTTATGCAGTGTGCTGTGCTTGGCCTAATGCTGTCAACATCTAACAGGGTGGCGAGTGTGCAGAGTGAGCCAGGACAGCAGCACCTCCTTCTGCAGCAGCCCCTGGGGCGGAAGAGAGGCCTACGGCAGGTGAGGACACAGGCAGCACACAAACCTTCTCTCCTGCTGTGTGATTTGGTGTGGCTTTTCTTGTATGTGGCTGTTTGGACACCATGTGTGGGTGTGATGTGCCCCTTCTGCCTAATTTTTGCTATCCTAGTGCAGTCCCTTGACTTAGCAGGAACCATAGCACAAATTGTAGGTGTGAAGCCAGGCAAATCCCTAAGAGAGGAGGTGCCCTTTGTTTTGAATTCCTCAGTCTTGTCCTCTGCAGGCTTTTTTTCTTATTACTATTATTAAATGATGGCTATGCAACCTGCTCTGCATTACATTCAGTGTTGAAACTGAAAAGGCACAAAACCCAGAAGTTCACAGGAAGGAAGTGTGTGCGCTGTGGAAACCTTAAAACACGTATCTCCTCAAAGTAGAGTGAGTGGACATCCAGAGGTGCAGACAGTGATGATCTGTTCTCCTTTCAGAGAAGAATATGTGAACACACATCAGCCTAACTCTCTCTTCCAATGTTTAGCTCCGGCGACCGCTGCTGTCACGTCAGAAAACTCAGACGGAACCGCGGAGCCGCCACGGAGCTCGACTCTCAACCACGCGCCGGAGCATCCAGCCAAAGCCCAAACCCTGCGGTAGGGCACTGCTGCATCTCCAGAACCAGCACCCCACACTGCAAAGGAGAAAATCCTGGGGTTTTAGCTTAAAGGAATAGTAGCTTCCTAGTAGCTTATATTAAAGGGAAGTCCCAGCAGCTTTATACTTTTTTCCCAGTACATGCATAATCTGACAGAAATCCACCCTCCCAAAACACTTTGATGGTTTCTCCAGATGTTTTCAAGGTCAAACAGGACTTGGACAATGAACTATTTTGTTTCCAAGAGCTGTGGAGAATTTAGGGCATGGGTTTCCTCTAGTCAGGATGCCTTATCCAAAACCTCCAGATGTGCAAGTTTGGAAGATGCTATTGAGAGCAGTAGAAAGAAGGAAATGTCTCATCATAAACTTAACAGTACAGAGCTTTAAGGACTGTATATTGAAGTGAATGTAGGACTGTTTCAGTCTGTGCTGTATGTTTCCAGGAGTCAGCACTGCCAAGCTGGTGGCTGGTACCATCTGGGGTGAGCAGTGAGCTTTGGAGGAAACATCTGGAAGAGCAGAGGTTACTTGTGAACTTTCTGTGTTTCTAGGTGCTCAGCAGGAGTGTGCTGGGACAACACCACTGCTGGAGATGTTCGAAACATAAAAGTTTACCAAAAATAAATAAGAGCAGGAATGGTAGTATCAGTTTTACTGTTAAGTTTTTAGTCTAGCTGTCTTTACTCTGTGCTCTTCTGTTATTCCTGGCTAATGGCCATAGTCAGCAGGAATGAGGGACTATCTGCTGCACTTTCTTTTCTTAGATTTTCCACAAAACCTTGGGCAATTCTCCTATCTTTTTTACATGCCAGTTTTGCTTTTTAATTTGAAGGCAGAAATGCCTAACTCATGTGGGAATTCAACTCAGCATATTCTTCTAGAATGGAAAGATGTTATGGGTGGTATTTTTCTCACCAAGCCATGACAAAAACAGGAGATCCCAGAGTCTTGCTGTGGCTGTAGTGGAAATCCGGGGTAAAAGACTTTTAGATTAGACGCCAATTAGCTTATATAAAGATGGAATGAACCACAAATCCTGTCTTAGTTCTAAAACCTCCAGGGATTCTCTCTCTCCTTTTCTTGTGTTTCTTCCCCAGTTCTAACCCTCAGTTTTCTGGGCTTTGTACCCTTCAGTGGAGCAGAAGAGGTCGGTGACGTTCACTGAAGCCCAGCCTGAGGCAGCCCCAACCTGCGCCGTGGACTCGCCAGCACAGCAGCTGGGCTGCAGCCCCCAGGCCAGCAGCCAGCAGGAGCCCCTCAGCAAACCTGTGCTGGCCTCCTCACCTGCCACCGTTGTAGCTGATCTTCACAGCCAGGTAACGTGACTGGTTTGTACCCTGTGTCCCTCCCCTGCTCTGTCCCAGGCACGGGGAAGCGCCGGATGCATTACAGCACTGTGATGAAAGCTGGCAGGGGAGTAAAGACAGCAAACTCTCATGTGTGTCTGTTCTTTAGGCTGTTTGCTGTCAAGCCCCCTGCTTCTGGAAAGCCATTCCCTTCCAGATCTGTGCAACAATTCTTAATTTGTAAAGATATTTTCTGCATCTCCCGTTTCTGTCTTCCATTGCATACAGCGTCCTTCTGGACCTAATCACCAAGGCAAGCTGTCCTCAACAGGTTTTTACAGCTTGCTCCCTGAGAGATGCCTCCTTAAGGAAAGAATCCATCAAAGCCTCAGGACTCTTTAAGCATCACATTGCAAAAGAAACTGCTTGTCCAACATTTTTCTGTGTTGGACCCCACTGAGGATGGTGCAGGGACAATCCCAGTCATCCCTTCAACACATAAGTGACATTGAGATCACTTTTATATGCTCAGTGTATCTTGAGGTTATGTCCTTTGCCATGAACAAATGAATGATCTCTGTCTTATGAACCATAGAATGAATCACGGAACGGTTTGGACTCGTTCCAGCCCCTGCCATGGGCAGGGACACCTTCCACTATCCCAGGTTGCTCCAAGCCCCGTCCAGCTTGGCCTTAAACACTTCCAGGGATGGGGCAGTCACAGCTTCTCTGGGAAACCTTTTCCAGTGCCTCACTATCCTCAGTATAAAGAATTTTTTCCTAATATCTAATGTAAACCTACTCTGTTTGAAGCCATATGCTAAAAAAGATGAAATGAGGAAGTGTTAATGCCTCAAATCAGAGAACCTTTCTGGTCACTGATCACAGCAAAAAGATATTGTTAGGTATAATTTTAAGGAATATATAATCTGCAAGTGCCTGGTTCTTCATGTCAAAATGCATACTTGAATGAAAAAATACTTTATGGACCTTTCTTTCCTTTTTTCCCCCCTCTCCCTCCTGCTTTCTCTGAGCCTGACCACCAGCTCTCCTCAACTGCAGAGCGAGGCACTCTCTGCTGAGGAGGAGAAGGAAAAAGAGGAGGGCTTGGAGTCCCGGCCAGCAACAGCACAGAGCACCCCACCCACCCAGCTGTCTGACACGGAGGACTACACTGGCCTGGAGACCACCAGCCTGCTGCAGCATGGGGACACTGTCCTGCACATCAGCGAGGACAATGGCATGGAGAATCCTTTGCTGGCTACTCACTTCAGCTTCACGCACGTGGAGCTTGGCGAGACCGATGTTGATCTAGATGAATCTCATGTTTAACTCTTAGGGAAGTACAGTAGTGGGAGGAGGAAGGAAATGTGGACCTTTCCTTAGAGTTCCCTGCTAAATAGTAACTAATTAAAACAGAGCACTTTATTATCCAAAAGCAGGAAATAGCTATCAGCCAGTTGCTACAGACTGGCAAATTTCTATTTGTGAGATCTCTTTTCAGTTCAGGGCAGGACCACAGGAACCAAGAATTTGTACAGAACTCTCAGGATAGGGGTGTGTAGGCAAACATGGTCCATAGAGCCCTGACCTGGCAGCCATGTACTGTGATCAGCAGCCTCACTGAGTAATGGGCTGTTGGACTGTGTGAGACAGAGAAGTCTCTTCTGAGACTGTGCCCAAGATTTATTTTTGTAGTGTTTTTGAGAGGAGGGCTATACAACAGCTGAAGCCAAGGCTCTTACACCTTGAAAAGAGTGAAAACACTGACAGAAAGTACCAACCTAAAGCTTGATTTTCTCAGGTCTGGGACCATTGTTTCTAACATGCAGAGCAACGATAAGCACCATAAAGCAATTAGACTTTTTGTTTTTTTGGCACTGCAGACTTTAGTTGAGTTTACTTTTGTCTGTTAGTTCCATTCCACTTTGTAAAACATTGCCCTTGTGCTACAAAAATATTTGCTCTGTAAAACTAAATACAGTATATACCATAAGGAATGCATGTGCTGTGCACAGACACAGATGGGCAAGGGCTGAGTGGTCTGCAGGTGGTATCAATAGCCCACACTGTCCTGCTTTAATGTACTGAGCTCTTCCTCTCCACAAATTAAAAAAAAAAAAAACCTCCAAGAAACTGCATCTGGAATGTGTGGACCTTCTGGTCCCAAGCAGCTGCTCCCCTGATGCTGTTGGATGTATGTAGAGGGATTTAAAGTAAATATTTATATATGGTATTTTCCTGTTACTATATATATAAATATATATGTACATTGTAAACAAAAGATGGATATTGCAGGGCAGAAACTTGATGAAAGAATCTATTTTTGGCATGCTGAGATTGTATTTTAAAAGGTTCCATTTTATGTATGTAATGTTCATGGCTGCAAGCATCAGATAAATGTATGTAACATTTTTAGAAGGTGGAGATCCCCGGGGGGATCAGCTGAAGTCAAAGCTGAGTTAAGGGGTTTTACTGCAGCATCATGGAATTACACTGAAATGTGAATTTAGCCATTAGCTGCTGACAGGCAAACTGCAAAATAGCTGTGGAACAAACCATGAAATCATCAGCAATGCCCAAAGATACCCTTGGGGATCATACACTGCCTTTTTTGGCTCATGCTAGACTAACTGAAGTTTATAATCATGTCATTATTGTGCAGACGAAAATGTTTTGGATCACCCTGAGAGTATCTAAAATGTGCTAATCACCACTTTGGCTCCTGAGGGCTTGCAATTTGGACATACACATCATGAACCAACCTTACTAAGGAGGGAAATTATCTCCTTCTAGCCATCTCCAGAGAAAGGACTTGCAGCTCTCCTCACTGGCTCTGAAATAGCCGTTCCCTACGGACGGCTGTCTTGCTGCTGTAGTGCAGCACACAGGTTTTCCTGGGCCTAAGACAATTAACTGCACCCCTGACAGCAGGTTTCAGCCTGTGGAGCCCACAGAGCCTTAGGCTGTGCTGCCTGGCATTTGCCAAATGCTCACATTTGACAGGAGCTGTGCACACCAGTCTGGGCAGGGAACTCGCTCATGTTAAACCTCTGAAGAGAGCAAAAGCCATTTTTCTCCCAGGTGCTGAGCATGCTCTGCTACCACTCTGTTGGTGAGAGGAGAATCTCAGCATGTGTTGGGAACAGCAGGGCTGAAAAAGCAATTATTTTTGTAATGCACCACCTTATATCCCCTGCATATATGGGGCTATATAATGTACAGGTGGTGTTCTAATGCAGCTCCAAAGGGTACCTGGTCTTGTAAGAGAGGTGACCATGCCCCTTTCTTATGTCCCTGCAGGATGTCCTGGATAACAAACTGTTTCCTCTGCTGATCAAAACAAGCTGTACTGCTGTTATCTTCTTAGTGCACTGGAGCCAGTGCCAGCTACCTGTAGGATGCTGCTTTAGATTAGCTCCTTGCTCAGAGGTCACTCCAAGACTTGCTGAATTCCAGATGTTGTTTTATTATTAACACTGATGCACAAATGAGAAAAAACCCACAGCTTCACTTTCAAGTCCCAAGGTAGGCTTGGTCACTGGAAAGCTTCAGACATGAGCCGAGTAAACAGCTGGGACACAACACCTACATAATCCATGGTGCACTTTATAGAGTGACCTTTTCTGCAGAAAATGAGGAAGCATCTTCCTTAATGGAATGTAGAGGCCTTCCCACAGTACCCTACTCTAGAGATGACAAAATAACTGTGATTTATTTCATTTAATTCAGTGTATGTAACTTTCAAGTTTCCACTGTCACAGGTGAATCCACAGTAGTAAGCCATAGCAAGGACTAAAATGCCTCTTTTTAATGTCTACCCTACTAGAAATCAATGCAACTTATAAATTATGTAATCTGTAATGTAGTTTTATCCAGGTGGCTGGGCAGCTGGCTTTGGTTTTGTGGAATGATTGTTGGGAGACGGCACAGACAGGCCAGCCCGTCAGCCTGACTTCCCATGCGTTTTACTGTCATACCAGTTGCATTTAATGCCGTCCTGATGAGTGGCACACAAAGTACTTTAGCTGGTTTGTGCTTTCCTCCAGTATTTCCGTACCAGAACTGTTGTTTCTGCTGTGAAGACATACGATGCTGCTTTACATAGTGTTAGAGCCTTAAGCGCATGTCGTGTTCAGCAATGTCCGGCTGTGCCTGTCTTGTCCACGTGTCAGTCGTTCCCGTTGCCTCAGCATTTTATGCAAACGTTGTCCCGAGGATTAAATACAAAGGAACGACGGCAAAGGACAGAGTTCTGTGTTTGAGCCTGTTGCGTAACACGGCCGGCCTGTGGCGCTCTGCAGGGTTTCAATACGCGGTTTTGTGCCGGGATCCCGACAGCGCTGGTTAATGTTTACCTCTCTGCTCCCGGGCCTGGCGCGGGGCTGCTGCGGCAAAGGCTGTGCCGCTGGCTCTGCCCGGCGTGGGGCTGCACCTGTGCTTTGGTGGGGACTAAATACACTTCGATGTAAACCTAAAACCACCGACACAAGAGTTAGTACTGCCATTATTATTACTTCCGCCAGTTTGGGACCGAGGGGGCGGGCGGGGGGCGGAGCAGCGGTCCCAAGATGGCGGGGGCACCGCCCCGGCCCTCCCACCGCCCCGCCCGGCCCTCCCTCCGTCCCGGCAGCAGCCGCGGCGGCAGCGATGGCGTCCGGGTGTCGGATCGGTCCCTCCATCCTCAACAGCGACCTGGCGGCGCTGGGCGCCGAGTGCAGTCGCATGCTGGACTGCGGGGCCGACTACCTGCACCTGGATGTAATGGACGGGTAACGCCGGGGACGGGCGGGAGCGGCCGGGCCGGGCCGGGCCGGGGGCGCGGGGGGCGGGCGGAGCGGCCCGCTCCTGCCGGCCCGCACGGGGTAACCTGTGGGCGGGCGCGTCTCTCTCTTCGGCCCCAAGACACTTCGTCCCGAACATCACCTTCGGCCACCCCGTCGTGGAGAGCCTGCGCAAGCGGCTGGGCCAGGAGCCCTTCTTCGGTAAGGGCCGGGGGCTGCGGGCCGCTCCCCTCCGGCGGCGGGACTCGGCCCCACTGCCCGCTCGCTCTCCTCTTGCAGACATGCACATGATGGTGGCCGCGCCAGAGCAGTGGGTGAAGCCCATGGCAGTCGCTGGTGCAAACCAGTACACCTTCCATCTAGAAGCGACAGACAATCCCGGGGCGCTGATAAAGGACATTCGGGAGAATGGGATGAAGGTGAGGGGAGTACACACTGCGCTCCGCTTAACTAACTTAACACTGCCTTGCCGGCAGGTGCTCTGTGGTGATCACTGATAGCACCCGAGGGAACGACCTGTAGCTGTGTCAGGGGAGGTCTGGGCTGGATATCAGGAAAAGGTTCTTCCCCCAGAGGATGGTCAGGTTCCCCAGGGAATGGGCACAGCCCCAAAGTTGCCAGAGCTCCAGGAGCGTTTTGATACCACTCTCAGGCACAGGGTGGGATTGTTGGGGTGTTTGTGCAGGGCCAGGAGTTGCCCTGGATGAGCCTTGTAAGGCCCTTCCAACTCAAGATATTTTGATTCCATTATTTTATGAAAAACTCATTTTTGCCACTTCAGGTGGTCTGGGATTGGTACATGTACCCCTAACACACTGTGAATGAAGTCAGCCTTAAATCTTGGTGAAGAAAATTTGGAATTTTTAAATGAAGAAGCCTGTTCTTCCTGCCATTACACAGTTGCATGATTACTTTCCTAGGAATCTGTACTGAGCTCAGGCCAGTCTTGCCCTGAGGTGCACTAATCCTAAGGTCCACTTGGATTTGGCTTCCCTTCATGCAGGTTGGCTTGGCCATCAAGCCTGGCACTACAGTTGAACACTTGGCACCTTGGGCCAATCAGATAGACATGGCTTTGGTGATGACAGTAGAACCTGGGTTTGGAGGACAGAAATTTATGGAAGATATGATGCCAAAGGTAAACTATATTTGTCTTTCCTTATTTATTGAGCTGAAAGCTAATTAACAGTAGGGAGTATAGTGGTAACGTAGATGAACCTTGTTTAGTTGTATAAGAAGCTGTAGGGTGGAAGCTCAGTGCCCACCTTTTTATCTGATTCTTCAGGTTCAGTGGCTGAGGACACAGTTTCCCTCCTTGGATATAGAAGTGGATGGAGGAGTTGGGCCTGACACCATCCATAAGTGTGCAGAGGTAAGAGGTTGCAGCAGAGCAGCATTCTCAGTCACTGTGCTAAGAGACCTAGCAACTCACAGAAAATAAAGCTTAGGAGAAATTTTTAGTTTTCAGACGGAACTGTAAAACACATTTGATACCAAAATCTCTTTGAGGTCTAATCTTGCGCCTTTTTAAAAATAGTGGCTCTTGAAGCCTCCCCTAAGCTAAAGAAGTTTGTTTCTTTTACGTTAGTGTAAATAGGAGCAAGGTAATTAAGAAATTACATATTTGGGGAACTTGATTTGATTTGGGGGTTGTATTTTGAGGTATATCACCTGTGTCCCACTTGTTTGCACACACAGAATTCACAACCTCCAGTGCTTTACAAGCAAGCTGCAGGCAGTGGCTCTGTTCCATGTGACTGAGCAGTGTCTGATGTTTTCCAGGCAGGTGCCAATATGATTGTGTCTGGCAGCGCCATTATGAAGAGCGCAGACCCGAGGTCTGTGATCAACCTGCTCAGGAATGTGTGTTCAGAAGCAGCCCAGAAGCGCAGTCTGGATCGATGAGACCTGCCCAAGCTGTGTTCCACAAGGCTCTGGGCATGCAGGAGAATCCTCTTCTCGTGCATAAGTGAGGGCTGAACGAACACCAACTACAGAAACTTCTTGCTGCTGAACAGAGGAATCATTCCTTCACTGCAGTGAAGTGAGCAGCAGTGAGAAACACTCTAGCTGTCTTTCAGGGTTGGAAATGCAATGGTTTGAACCTGTCTCTTGATTTTGTGGAGGCTAATTTTGTGGCACGACCTTAATGCTGACTGGATTGAACTGCAGTCAGTTCGTTGCTTGCTAGAAGAGTGTAGCATCACCACAAGAATCTCTTGTGGAAGACTCTTAATCAAACTGCCTTCTGCTGTCTGTATTTTGTCATTTGATCTGTGCATTCCTACAAAACTTTTCCACTACTGCATTAAACACCCCTTCCTTGGTGTGTTAAGTTCTTGAAGCTGACTGTCATAAATGAGTGGGTTTAGAAGTAAGTTTATGGAAAATGCAGCTTAAGAGGGCTAAAAAACATCCCAGTGATGGTAGAAATGTTTCTGGTTCCTTGCCTCTATTGCATTGGAAGTACTTGGCCTATAAAAATCCAGCATCAAATCAGTCAGTGCAGCATCTTTACCAGATCATGAAGTGGGGACTGTCTTCTCACTCACCTTTCAAATAGCCAGTTAAGACAGCTGTGTCTGAAATTCCTGGAAGTGATGGAATTCCTCAGAAGAATGTTGCTTTAATACTCTTCAGATAAGTAAAAATCTTTTTCTTGCTCCACAATCTCCTTGGTTTGTAGATATGTGCAAGTAAAGGATTAAGATAGTAACATACAGAAAGGGTAGCTGCTGAAGAGATATGTAGATTTAAATGCCTGGAGATGGGTCTGTAAAACAGCTTGTGGAACCAAATAGTCTTCAGTCCTTCAATTTGCTGTGTCCACAGGTCTGGCCTGATTTGGCACATAAAAGGTGAGTTACAGTGCTCTAGAGGAAGACTGAGCAGGCCATTTTTTGGTAGACTGTCTCCCATGGCTCTAATTAGCATTGTTGGCTCTTAAATATTTCATGGTATTCTGTGTGGTATTTTTCCCTTTGAGTTGCAATTACAGAAGGGTTGCAGTCTGCTGCCTTGGGGGGCCAGGCCAGGAGGCTCAGCAGCTGCAGCTAGGCCATTTTCACAGGGTGAAATGCAGGTTTGTTCTCTTTGCAGCAACACTGGGCAGGTGTCACCCAGCAGCTGCTGAGAGTGCTAGAGAGCTGGTGCAGCCCTTCTGAGCCCTGTGAGGTGCCCCACAGCAAGGGCCCTTGGGAAGCAGGAGGAGCTAAGGCTAGTTCAGACACACTTAGACAAGTATCTCAAATAGCTGAGCTGCCATGTTTCTTCTGCATGGTTAATTGTGGTTTAGGTGAACAAACACTGCTTCCTGTTTCCACTTGCAACCCCATTTGGGAACTAGCACAAGAAAAATGAAGTTGTCTGCACCTATTTTACTGAGAGATACTTGAGAAGAAGTTTTCCAAAAGCAAGCTTGGCCATGAAAGGCTATAGTCCCAAGGGCCGTTGGGTGTGTATTAGAGTAGCTTATCCATGCTTCTGGAAAGAACCAGCGTAGTTTAATGTATGCATGGACAAGCAGTCATGGCTCTGGGAGCTAAAATGCAGGCTGGACAAGCACCAGCTGCAATGAAAATGCTAGTTCAGGATGTGGAATCTGGCTTTTCATGCTGTTGAAAGCAGTAGGGACAACAGCTGTAGTATACCAACCTCCTACAGTTGAGAGTAAGCTGGATTGAAAGGGTAATCAAACTATTTCTGCTTTTTTTCCTAATTAATTTGGGGGTGACATCCAAGTTGTGCTAGTTAATTTATGGTACTAGGCTTTGTGGAACCTTGTGGTATGTTCTCTGTTCATAGGCTGTAGCCATTTTGTAATTGTTTTAAGGATGGTAAGTTTGCACTTGCATTGACTCTTGGGTTAGAAGTCTTGTGGGAGAGACATTACACCCACCAACTAAAATTACTTTGTTACTTGTGTCTGAATCCCACCCAGGTGGGTTTATGCAGGTGACTCCTGCTGCAACAGCTTTTACACATCTAAGGTTAAATCTGTTAGTGACCATGTCCAGGAAATCACAGTGATGAATGATTCTTGTTCTTTAATGCTTAAGACTGTTTCAGTTTCTCACCTGTGTCCATTTACAGAAGTGATCTGTTTGGGGCCTGTCCTGTACTCAGTAACAAGCCTTGAGTCCCAGGACTGGAACTGAGTGCTGGCATGAGAACCCAGAGAGCTGCTTGCATGGTTTCCCCAGGGCTGAATAAACCCCAGGCCCATTAGATGTTGCAATCCTCTGATAAGGTTTCAGTAATAAAGGAGAGCACAGCCTGTTGTATTGAGGCACGTGGTCTAGAGTGGTCCAGAGTGATCTGACAGCACACGTCTGTCTGAACTGGAAAACAGGATGAAAACAACTCAGACAGGGCCGAGTCATGCTGGGCTTGCACATGTGCTGCACAGGGTGGTACAGCCCACAGCCCTGAGCAAGATAAAACACTGCAGGAGACACACACAGAGTTTAGTTTTAATAGGGTTTAAAAATTCGTATTTGTACTTACATGCCATTAAGGTCCTGGATGCAGGGATGAAGCATTTTAAACCCTCATAGCAGCAGGAAGCAGAGCATAAATGGTGTTTAAAAAATGCCTCAATTGAACATGGTAAATAAAGCACATGGGAAATGGCTTTGTGCAGCTGCAAACACCCACTTTCATGCGTGGGGGGGCCTTGCTGCATTATGTTTTAAGTTGGTTTTTCACAGTCACTCTTTGTAATACTCTTCAGCCACAGCAGTAGGAGCAGCACTGACAGCTGTTTTCATAGCTTAACAGCCAAAGACAGGTTGGGTTTTGTTTTCTGTTTAAAACTTTGAAAAGGAATGGAAAGAAGTAGGAGATTCTGCACATTTTATGGCTTCAAGGATGACCCTGGCCCTGGGGCCTCAGCCTGCTCCCTCAACAGGTACAGCCTCATTACACCAGCATTCATGCAAAACTGAACTGTCTGGAGCTGGGAGCCCAGCTGTGCCAGGACAGTGGCTGCAGGCAGTAAACCAGCAGTGCAGCTGCTTGCAGAAGAGGGACAAATGAAAGGAGAGGGCTGGTCCTGGAACCAAGTTGAGTTCTGCAAGATTTTTAACCCTGTCCCAGTACTGAATGAAATAGGGCTGCTGAAAAATCAGGTGCCTCCCCGTCTGGAGCCAAGACACAGAGTGCAGACAGAGAAGGCAGGGCACAGGTCTGCAGCTTCTTGAGAACCATCTCGCTATACAGCCAGCATTGCCCACCTGGCCCTGCCAGATGGAGGGATGCTGGAGGCGGGCAGGCGATGGGGACAATGCAGCCTGTTCCTGGCCCCGTTTCCAGTGTCTTCCACACACACCTATCCTGCTCAGCTGATGGTAGAGCCCTGTGCACACCACTGCATGGAACAGCCCTGCACTGGCACTGTGCTCCAGCAGCCACAGTTTGCTGTCACAGGCCTAACCAGCTGAGGCAGCTGTTGGAGGAAAGATTTTTGCCGTGAGTGGAGTAGGGTAATGACCAAATAGACATTTTGCTTCTGTCTTGTGCCTGCTCAGCTCTTCTCTAACTACCCTTTTTATTGCTGTCATGAAGCAATAGCAAGTTCCCACAAGGACTGGCAAGAACATACAAGAAAGGACACAGTAAATGTGGTTCCCCTTGTTCAGAGCACTGCCTGCCTCTGCAGTCTCTGCAGTGGACAAAGTACCCAGCAGCTGCTTTAGCCCACACCAGGGCTGACCCTGCAGCCACACGATGGTTTGGCACCACAGCTGGGACCTGAACTGCAGTGCAGGGCTGCTCTGCAGTTTCCCAGGCTGACCAAACTGGGATAACCCAGCTCCTATGACACAAGGAGTCTGGCCTCCTTTTTAACACTCTTCTGTTTCCACCCTCCAGTAAAGAAAAACCCTCCTGTAACAGATTGGATTGTATTTCCACTTCCTGGCAGCACTTTCAGGACATGGAAAGCAGCTGGCCTGGCTGGTTGGTTTACTTGGTCTGTCCCCTCTTCTAAAGTGTAGGAATTCCTCCCTTTGCCCCAGGGATCAGACAACACAGGAAGCCCATACCTAACAACAAAGCTGTTTGAGAGCTGGTCAGGTCAGGCTTCCTGAGGAGAAAAGACCTGCAAAACATCTGAGACACTGACCTTTCAGAAACTTTTTCCTGGAAGCAGATGCACATGCAGGGCAAGAGAGAGGGCAACACACACTTCTGTACTGAGGCACTGAGGAGGCCCTTTCCCTCACAGCATCAGTACCAAAGCTGCAGTGGGTTTGCAGGCCAAGGAGAGCTCTATGCCAAGAGGAAGTACTCCTCCTACTTCACTTCTAAAAAGCCATCAAATTCAGACTTTATGCAACATATATAGAAATAACTTTTAATTAAAAAACCAACCTTGCATCAAAGATTATTGTATCAGACATTGAGGCAAGATTCAAGTTTAAGACAAACCAGTGTTAAAAAAGTGTTTAAAAAAATAATCAGAATGTGCAATAAACTACAATGTAGCAATAGGTTGTAGTGTTGAAACTTTGCTGAACTGTTTTCATATGCCCAGTGTGTATTTCCTGTCATTTTGACCAAAAAAAAAAATTGACACTAAAACTGGGTCATCTGTCCAGTGCCATTCCAGGTATTACACATGGAAGAAAACTGCACGAAAAACAGAGACTCCTATTAAATTGCCTTCAACTGTCCTACACAGAAAAACTGCCTGTTGATGGATTATACCTACATTCAATGTTTAATCTTTGTTAATACCTCTTGGGATTGCAGATACATTCCAAGCTATGCTATTTAGATGCAAGTTTAAACAACTTGCCTTTGTTTTCTCACTGTGAATGCATTGGGAAACGCAAAATCTACCCAGAATCACAATGGAAAGCTTTGGGGCTTTTTTTTTTATTGCTCTTCAAGACATTAATCATCTTTTCCTTTCCAGCTAGTCACCAAATGTTGGCATACTTATGAGACTCTTAAAAGGCACTGTACAGAAATTGGAACAAGACTTTAACATATTTAAAGCAAAGTATAATGAGCCTCATTAGCTACTGAAGGACTAAGGAAGTAAGATGATCCAAGCCACAACATTCCATGGGCTGTGTCACTGATTTGGCTCGAGCCCTCTTTCCTCCTGTCTCTCCCTTCCTGCAGGCCTGAAGCAGAGACCCTGCTTTCTGAGTGTCAGATACATTGACTATGGCAATGCAGTAGGCTACTTCTACTTTATTGCTTGAGGACTTCAATATGAAACATGCCCTAGCACTATGGAGAGCTGACTACATGACTTAAGCCAGATGCAAGGCTTCCAGATCCCTTGGTTTGAAAGACAGGTTTTTGCCCCATGGTCATGCTACACAGGAAAATAATCTGAGGCTAACACTTATCCCCACTATTTTCAAGTAGTTTTTCTGTGTTCAGTTGAAGTTGTTGGATAAGGTAGACAGCATCTCCTGCTGCACCAGAGTCCACTAGAACCAGATATGCATTTGAAAACGAACAAACAGAAAAGGATGATTATTGACAAATGTGGCAATATGACAACAGAAAGTGAATGGTGCCAACAATTTATGTGCGCCCACTCCCGACATTGGGAATAATAGACTTCCAGCTTGAAATAATTACTTTCTCTTGGGGTTCAGGAAGAAGAAAGTGTTGTCTTTGGGATTTATCCTGCCTGTTACAAAGCAAGAAAGAAAATATATTATATGCAGCTAACATAAAGGTTTTGAATTGTGCTGTCATATGCTGTGTGAACGCGAGATTTTACCTTACACTTCTCTCCAACTTAATTGGCTTTCTTAATGAACCACATTATTCCCTGTCACCTTTGTTTCCTTGTACTGTTGCTTCCCAGGCAAATGCTTTTGCAGTCTTCTGACTCTTGGGTAGATTGTTTTCTTGGTGGATAGCCATTGTCTAGCAAAGCAGTGGGTGTGCCTGGAGTGCAGGGAGAGTTGCTGGGGAAAGTTGCACTTGACATTTCAGTCTGATTCGTTACTTGATCTTGGCACAGTAAAGCTTCTACCTCTTCATCTTTCAGTGGAAAAACTCGAAGTTCCCACAGCCCAGACTGAAAGGAAGCAGAAGAGTAGGAGTGAGGGTGAAAAAAGAGAATAGAGGATAAAAAGGGATTTCGGTTGAGTCTGAACTGATTAACTGTGTGCAGAATCATGGTGCTATCAAGTAACAAACAAGTGTCTTTCTTTACAGTGTTTGCAGGACTCTTCAGATAAAGAATACAACACTGCTAGGCACCAAGATGTAAGCTGGCTGCATAAGGTTTTGAACTAATAATAGATCTACCCTTGAACAGGCAAGGAAACTCTTTCCCACAATGCCAGACCATCAGGATGCCTGACCCCCTAATGACCAGGCCTGTCTGGAACCTTGGCCAACACGCCTAAAAAAAACCCCAGCCTGAACCCAGTCCTTCCATATTTGCCTCAAAAACATATGCCATTCACTGAGCAATGAAACTTTTAAACTTTTTACTCCTGTTCTAAACAGGAGTACTACATTCAGTGCACATTAACTTGGGTGACAGCCTGAGAGTCTGATCAGTGAGACAGGAGAGTTATCTTCAGGTTTCTTTGCTGTCACTGAAGAACTGACCAGACCTGGAAGCTCTTGGAGGCACCCACCTTCTCTTCCTGACTCTCCCTGCAGAGTGGTGCCATCCCTGAACAAACAGAGCTGTGTGCTTCCGAGGTTGGGTCAGGAGCAGGGTCAGCAGCGCAATGGTCTTTCTGCACCGAGTCCTGGCTGTGTCGACCATCAGCATTTTTGCTGTAAGACCTAGTGCAGAATTAGAAATGAATTTTAAGAGCTACTCCCTGACCTTTCACATTGCCATGAGCAGTTCTTATTTTCTTTTCAAAGTGTTCAGTTTCTCTGTACATGCTACCTCCATTCTGCTTGCTTAAACCAAAAGAGCAGAGGAAAACTGGTGTGGTTCTTGACCTTGCTGGCTGGAGCCAAAGCAAAGCAAAGCTCTATGTGGAGGAACAAAGTGGATAAAATGGGTGGGACAGGCACACTCCAGCAGCAGACAGCCAGTGACTGATCCCACTCTGCATCTTGCTCCACATGCTCACCAGAACTGTGATTTTGGACAAAAGAAATCAGTGAGCCACAGGCTGTTCTGCTCGGGAGAGCAGCATCACCCACAGGAGCCCGTGGGGTCCAAACTGCACTGTCAGCACTGTGCCAAGTGCAACTCGAGAGACAAGTCCCTGGGCTCCCCCTTACCACTTCTGCTCTGGACTCAAGTGCAAAGCAATTAAAAATGTAGTAAGATTAAAAAAATTGACCTAATTTTTAATAGAAATTTAAGCTAGATATAAAATAGTGGCATGCATCTGAAATTCCAGGTGGAGTCCTGACTTTGCTCATGAGCAGTTTACTTCTGAATTCAAGCAACATTAAGATTTTATCAAGGAGTTCACAGTTTCAAAATTAGGGTACAAACAGAACTTTTTATTTTTCAGTACACTTTCTAAAGTTGGGAGGTTTTATGTTCAAAATAGCTTAAAATGAAATTCCTCGAGATGGCTTAGCTCTATTTTTATCCTGCATTAAAAAAGCTATCTTTGACTATTTATTCCTAGTGTCATGGTTCACTTTCAGACATGAGTAGACACAAGCATGTGATAAATAGCAGAAAAAGATATCCCAGCATTTATAGGCTGCTTTTTGCCCTGGCAGATTATGAAGTGATTTATGGGAATAATTTTCTCATGGCCAAACTGCAGATGCAGCTTTATGACGTTAGTTCTGAGACGCACTACTTTTTGCAAGACTTTTAGTGGTTATATTTAAATGTGATGAGTTCTGCACCAGATGGCAAGCCTGTGAGAATAAACCATTCACGCAATGACTTTCTAAATGTAAGGCCCCTTGCCCAGCCCAGGATGCTTCAGTAGCACATCTCTGAACACTGTGGAGTTTCATCTGAGTCAGGTGAGTGAAGAAGGACTCGTGATAGACAGGGTGGCTAAAGTCATAGTAGCTGGGAGTGGCACAGTCTAGCAAAGCTCTGTGTTCAGTGAGGAAGGAAGATATTTGTTTAGTAATGCCAGGTCACTAACATGCCCAATTTCTGCCCAAAAGTATGCATGCCTCAGCATTGCCTTCCCTTACCAGCCACAAGTTAAACATACCTGGTACTGTCCCTGATGAGTTAATTAATGATGCCCTCATTTTGAAACTTCTGTGACAGCATTTCTGACAGTCCTGTACCACAACCCACACCAGGTTCAATAGGAAGGCTCTGATCAAAGCCAATACACCTGCCTGCTGTTCCTCCTGGGCCAGCGGCTCTGCTCCCACAGCGACCACCTCGCACGCTCTCGCTCCTCGTACTTCGTGTGGCGCAAGGAAAAAGCTTTGTCTGACAGATCTTCTACCTGCAACCAGACACAGGACAGCTGTCATTATCAACATCACTAAAAACAACACCAGACAGCATTGCAAATAATTCTGCAAAGGTCTCTTCAACAAACAAGAGGCGGCAATACAATGCATGCTTTCACTACAAAGACACATTTACATGCGTTCAGTGGTGATGCTGTCATTTAAGATTTTTATTTCTTTACATGTCTGTGGTTGATCTGAATGGATATAGAAGTTATACCCTCTCCTTGCAGCTAACACATTTTTCTCTGTGGTGAGAGGCAGAAAATTTAGAGGACAAGTATTCATTTGCAAATCAAGGCAGTGTTAAAAGTACATAATAAAGACAAGCAAAAATTCCAACGGTTTCCCGAGACTGCTTTAGGAGGAGGCTGGGAGGCAGCAGGATTTGCCAGGTGCTCTTTAAGCACTGAGAAATAGGTTTGAGATCACCAAGGACTTTGATAACTCCACAGAGAGGAATTCAGTGAACCTGAGGTGCTACATTCCTGCTGTGAAACCAAGCAGAAAATGGCTTCTACTTTGAAGATACTATTTCTTACCCAATAGTTTGCATGATCACGAGTACAGCTTAAACCAGCCCTAATGCAAGTACTTTACCTGCTTGTAGTAAAACAAGAGACAGCCTTTTAGGTAAAAGATGCAGCTATTGCACTTGACTTTCACTGTGAAACTACCATCTGTGTTTCTCTGATGGCAGAAGTTTGTTCACCACCAGTTGAACACACCAGGAAGTTTGTTCCTTATCCAAAACAGCACTTTGCTGCCCTTCCCCCTCACTCCCCTGATGGCAGGGGGAGTTCTTGGCTGGATCCCTCCAGTACAGCTCACAGTTGTTTCAAAGTGCTCCAAACCATTCAAAGTTCACCTAAAAAGCTGAGGTTGGCAGCAGTATTTGAGTGCTGCAGCCATGGATTTTATGCCAGCTAGTCCCAGCTCAAAAGCTGAGAAATTCTTGGAAAGAACAATTCTTGGTCATAGGAGCTGTAAAGCTGCACTGCCAGGTCAATCCTAGACAAGAATTATACTAAGAATTTGTGAGGTCATGGAAAATAAACTGCATTTTTTTTTTCTAAAGCAAAATCCTCAGTGGAGTTGTACAAGTAACACCATTTATTTTCCAACTGAGCCTACAAAATACAGAACCAAATGCATGGTCCTCACTGCAGTGCCAGGCAATGTCACAGAGACATTGGCAGTGCTCTACTCCATCATGTTTCTGTGGAAGCCATCCCCAGATCGAGTCTCTCAGCACCAAGATGGTTCACAGCCATTAGGGGTACAATGACAAAGTATCACAACCAATCAATGTGATTCCAAAGGCTTCATTTGGATTGGAATCAGACACAGGACCCATCTGTAGAACTGTGGCTGCCCAGTTCCTCCTCAGCCCAGCACTTGACAAGAATCTTCAGACAAGCAGGCTGCTTAGTTTGCTCATCTCATCACTCCTTGCTGAAGGCTCCTTCATTGCTTTTATTTATTTATGTTAAACACAAACTACTTTGTTAGCTGCTGCTTTCCTTTCAAGTGAACTTAATGGGCTTCCTCCTTTCTCTGAAATTCATCAGCTCTGTGACTTGGAAAGGATCCAAACAGGGCTACATCTCAGTTCACATTCTGCCTTTCCAAGGTCAATGATGTACAGCATGAAAGTGAGAATTTTATGAACTACTAAAGTGTTATTCCCTTGGGGAAAATTCAGCATTTTTCTGTGCCCAGATTTCCTTTGAAGTGGAAACAAAAGACAGTTTAGAAAGAAAATCTCAGGAATTTGAAAATATTTTTCTTAGCAAAATGCCAAAACTTTTCATGCTGGGAAGAGATTTCATTTTTAAGTTTCCATTCAAAAATCAAAGTCCATATTCCTCTCCAAGTGAAGAGTTTTGAAAAATATAGAAATAAGCCTTGTTTGTTTTCCCTAGCTGGTGATAGCATATTTAACCACTTCTTTATTTAAAATGAGTTTTACCCTATTTTTTTGAACAGTAAATTTTCTTACTTAAAAATTATTATCTGTTCTATGGATAAAAATTTCATGACATCAGAACAAAAGGTCTCTACTTGGTTCACTACAGCCTCTGCCACTCCCCAGCATTTCCTCTAACAACTTTAGATTAATTTCAAGTTCTGTAACAGGAGAAATTTGGTGGGTTTTCCTTGCTAAGGTTAGTATGAAAAAGGACAAAAGAAGTGTCATTCCTCAGTGGGTGGATCTGGCAGTGATGTTGAGAGAAAAGGCTATGGGGAACGCCTGCTTGGGAGGCATGTCTAATGATTTCACTCAAAGAAAACTAAGCTTTGGATCCCCCCATGACACTACAACACACTGTGCATTAATGTTGAATAGCATCAGGAATATTTCTGAAAGGTTCTCAAAACAACAAAATCTGTGTTTTGCTCTTTGGCTCCACAGGAAACTCTGAGTCATAGGCCATGAAAACACTTATGCAAAACTAGTTGCACAAAGAATTACTCCAAAGAATTTGTCATTACTAAAACAACTACAAAATAAACTTGAACGTTACAACTGTGCCTTTCCAGAAGCTTTAACCTGACAAAACAAATTAAAACCAAAATAAACCAGGAAAACCTGCACCACACCCTCCCATGCCTTAAAGCAATAAGACTGCAAATTCATACATGCAACCCAGGAAACTCAAATGTTCTATTTCCAGAAAGTATTTTTAGAACAAGTAATAGAGCAGACATAGATACTAGATTAACTTTTGCATTGCCAATTTTGTTCTTATAAGGCAAAATTTCCAGAAACAAAAATGCACCCATAAAAGGTAAGCTTTTTGTTCTCAAAAGCATAATGAATAGGCCTGATTCCCAGAAAGTGCTGAGCTCCTATCCTCAAAAGTGTGGCTCATGTGGAGCATGACAAATTGGGGACCTCACATTTATTTGTAATTTAATAAATGTTGAATGCAGGTCTATTGCATGGATATGGGCTGTTGCACTGAAAGCCTCTAAATGAAGAAGACAGAGAAGGAGACGAAGATAAAGACAATGAAGATAACTAAGATAAAGAAAAAAAAAGTTATCTAGTGACAGAAATCCCTGACTACTGCTTGACAAAAGGACAACTCTGAAGTTTTAAATTTAGCTATGCAGAGGATAGAGAAGTAAAGAAACTATTATGTAGCACCACAAAAAAATTTTTAAAGTTACATAATTTCCAACACCACCACAGGCTACTATGCAGTGAAATAAAGAAAAAGAGCATTTTACATAAAAGCAGAAAGTATATTTTGCCTTCCCTTGAGTTAGGTGAATGACCCACTAAAGCTTGCCTTGACTTTAGAACATGAAGCAATTTCAAGAGTGTAAGAGCATGAGTGCAGAAGATGCCAATAGGTAATGGTGCTGATTCCTCATGTCTTTTTACAAGCCTACTCAGTAGCAAATGTAACTTGGCTCAAAGCTAGAGGAAGTTGAAGAATTATGATCAATCACCTTTTCTAAGTATTCTGAAAAACACCCAGACTAATTAACACCATCCTAAAAGAAAGGATTTAAAAATTTGCACAAACAAGATGATTAGCATTTTTCTCTGTCTGACATCTCTCCCCCTCATTCCACCCAGTAGCTGACAGACGATACAGAAGCAGTGGGCCACAGCAGGAGGCAAAGCTGCTGTATTGTTAACTCAAGTTATTTCCTGGCCAGAGGATGAATCATACAGGATTGAAAGTCGTGCCAAACACAAATGTACAGGGTGGGCTACTAATTCAGACGTTGGCCCATGAACTTCAGAGAGAGACCTTGAAGTCCCTTCAGCAAAATACAATAAAAGCACGAGACAAGTCATCTCTATGGGATCTGAAATCTAAACAAGACATCCACAGATTCCATGCAAGTTCCTCAAAGCCCTGAATGCAAATCACTGTTGAAATTCTTCACTTCCCCCCCCCAGACACCAGGATGAAGACAGCAATGAACAGTAGATGCTCAAGGGACAGCATGCCCTTGCTGCCTTTATTAGTTATTCTCCACATGGTTTAATTAAATATCCTTGCAGGAGGGTTCTCCTGTGTGTGGAATTTGACCTTCTCAGTACAAAGGAAGGACAGGCATGTTTCCTGCTAGCTGGGATGGTACTAACCCACAAGTCAGTGGGTGGAACTGACATAAATTTGACCACAGATTTCAAAGGAATTTCTCAATTACACTGGAAAAGGCAGGGACAAAGTTAGCTTTTCTCTTCCTTCCAACCCAAGAGTGTGCTGCCAGGTAAGTGCAACTACACCAGGTAAGGAGCTGAGACCATGATGTTCTCCTAAAGCAAAGGTTATGGAGCAGGTAGCAACAGACCTAGTAAACCTCTGAGGAAGTTTGTGCCTTGTGGAGAGCATATTTTCTACCCCAAGGGAGTGACATAATGATTTGTTTACTGACTTTAATGTAACCTTCTGCACTGCTACCTAAATGCCATCTTTTTCAACTGCTATGGCAACTAAACCTCTGCTTTAGAGATTCTCTCAAATAGCAGCTCAAGAACAGATATTGTGGATAAAGGCAGAAATACAAGTCCTACAGTTACAATTGGTGATAGTGGGAGAGACTGGAGGGAGATTAAAGATGTCCAAAGGACAGTAAAACTGACAGGTTTCTGGAAAAGAAGCCACAAAAAGATTGGAAGGACAGAAAATCAGCCTAGAGACCACACCTGCTGGTACATTCACCCTGAGGTCTGGAAATGCTTCAAACCTCTGATTAGGGGAGACAGGGACCCCCCAGCTGCAAAGTCCATGGACATTCCCTGAAGAAAAAGGTAGATTCTTACGTCTGGAAGAAGCAAAACCAGGCCATGATTTGCAAACTTAGCTCAACAGGCAGGCAGGAAATGCTGAAGGTTATGTTGTTCCTGACAATGCAGAAAAGTTTGTTCCCAACAGGAGGGTTTGCAGGAAAACAAATACTGAAAAGGAAACTGAGGAAACTTGCTGGACCCACAGGCAAGATGCCTGATCAGCATGTGAAGAACAACATGGCATGGGAACTGAAGGAGAGGATGAGAGGGAGGGACAACACTGGTGGCCCCAGAAGACAATCCCACTGGGAGAGGCAGCATTACAGTGCTCAGGAGCAGGGTAGCACAGCCTGACCCAAGGGACCCTTTGGAAGTGCTGACTGTGCAGCAGCAAGGGGCAAGAGCCACACAAACAATGAACAAGGAATATTAATGGTATGCTTGCACTTCTGTCTTCCACTGTAGGGATAAAACACATTTTCACAATCTGATACTTAATACTTAATTTTTGAAACTTGAAACTTACTGGGATTTGTATGAAGTCAGTGTTTTCAGAAAGTGCGTACCAATTACCCCAATTATATATTGTATCTACTTTAAATAAACCTATATATTGTATCTACTTTAAATAATTAAAGTACAGCCTACCTCTTCTTCATCTGTTTGAGATTTTTCTAAAGGTTGAAGTTCAACAACTCTCCAGCTAGAAATGAGACAAAGAAAATGAAATTCAGTGCTGGTAACAGGTCGCTGAAATTTATATTTTCCTTTCCCAACAAGGTATCTAACCTTTCCTTTTCCTAACACAGTCTTTAAGATATCCAATACAGTTGTAATAATACTTTTCAACTTAAAAGACAATAAAAAAGCAAATACATATTATGGATTTAAAGTACAGAAGAAGTACATTTAGCACTTCAGACAACATTTCTACTAAGACACTGGGGTAAGCAGAGGAGACCAATTACCCTGGTTTTGAAATCTAAAGATGTTCTCTTTCTAAAACAAAGGAGAAAAAGGTCTCTAGAATCATGGATTGAAGGCCTACACTGTATGGAAAGAAATAAGCTTATTCTACTGTATCAGAACAGATAAATTTAAAAAAAAAAAAAAGCTAAATACATTTCTGTTAATTCACAGAAAATAGTTCACTACTTTCTTATGAACACACAGAAAAAGACAGCAATCTCCAAAAAAACGTTCTGAGCTTGTCAGCCTTATTTTATTATTATTAAATTGAAAGTTATTAAAAGCCATAACTACAACAAAGATTATACAAATCCACTTCTATTTTTAGCAGTCTGTGCATCTGCCACATCCCTGTATATATCAGACTATTTCTCCTGTGCTATCAGCTGTCCAGTCTTCCCACCACTTCAGTCGCATGAACTGAAATGCACAGATAAAAACCCAAGCGCATGAGAAGATCATCTTTAATATTATAACATTTTCTAACCCTCTATAAATTATATTCTTAGTTAATGTTCTCATGTTCCTTCTCATGTCTTTGCAATTGAAGAGGTTGTGAACAAACCTTGGAGTAAGGATTTCTTTGTACTGTAGTTTCTCCAGCTTTGATGGTGCCACCAGCGACATGGGAATAACAATGTTGTCTATATCATAGGAGCTCTCACTTCTCAACCTCCTCCTGGAGTTATGCTGAATAACAGAATCAACACAAGAGGATGTCAGCTCAAATCATAGGAAATAATGCTAGCAGAGAAACATTAGAACTTCACAAGGAGAAAGCCTGAACTTTAATGGAAACAGAATATTCTGAAGTGCTCATTTACGTGTTCTTTGATGATGATCAACTCAAGGGGTGTGAAAAACACAGTTCACTTTTCTGGTAAAATTTAAAAAGTTTAATAATAGACAATAGGAGACAAAGATCATAAAGCAAAGGGTTAAGTGCTTGGCATTCAGCCAAGAGCACACTTAGTTCCTACAGTATGTAAACTAGTTTGTAAAAAATATTTAAATATGCATAATAGTTTATAAATACACAACAGGCTGATATAATAAAAAAAGTATTTAAAAAGTGACCCCAAAGATACTGTTTAGTATGGCTGGGTTTTGGGCTCTTTTTTTAGAGCATGCATGTTTTTTGGCTGTGGTTTTAGTTTATTTTTATTATTATCTTCAGTTTGGGCCTTGGTCTATATTATTTTTAGATGGCAGGTGCTGATACTTGGCATATTAGTAGCAGGGTTTTTAACACATATTTTCTGGATGTTATTCTAACTAAACAGGCAGTTCAATTCTAAGTACAACTATATATTACCTATTTCACTACTATGTTTAAGTTTTGTTAATAGCAGAAATAAAACCTATATTTTTATAGCAAAGTTATTTTAACATTATACATATAGCATTTATTTTAATATTTTCAAAAAGTCGATTTTGTAATATGTATTTATAACATACTTTATAATATGTATTTATAACAAGGGAATAAAGGAATGTGTGTTGTCTAAACTATGTGGGACGCACATTTAAACTCAACTCTGCATTAAAACATGACAACTGACAGAGCACCAGTATNAAAAAAGTATTTAAAAAGTGACCCCAAAGATACTGTTTAATATGGCTGGGTTTTGGGCTTTTTTTTAGAGCATGCATGTTTTTTGGCTGTGGTTTTAGTTTATTTTTATTATTATCTTCAGTTTGGGCCTTGGTCTATATTATTTTTAGATGGCAGGTGCTGATACTTGGCATATTAGTAGCAGGGTTTTTAACACATATTTTCTGGATGTTATTCTAACTAAACAGGCAGTTCAATTCTAAGTACAACTATATATTAGCTATTTCACTACTATGTTTAAGTTTTGTTAATAGCAGAAATAAAACCTATATTTTTATAGCAAAGTTATTTTAACATTATACATATAGCATTTATTTTAATATTTGCAAAAAGCCGATTTTTTAATATGTATTTATAACATACTTTATAATATGTATTTATAACATGCATTTATAACAAGGGAATAAAGGAATGTGTGTTGTCTAAACTACGTGGGATGCACATTTAAACTCAACTCTGCATTAAAACATGACAACTGACAGAGCACCAGTAAAACCATGGGACCTGAATCTGAATATTGTTGTGAATTTTCCATTAATTCCAGTAAAACAGAGTGTTTCTGTACACTGAGCCAAAGTTCTGCTGCTCCTCAGCAAATTATATACCAGGGAATTTGCCTAGATTTCTGCACAAAGGGTTTTAAATAGGGAAACTGAGAGTTAACAAATTTTCTGACTCTCTTTGCACCATGAGGCCATTTTATATAGCTGCACCAAGACAAAAGGGTTGTAAGTGCCCTAGTGTAAAACTGGGAACATAAATCACAGCGTATTTAATGAAACTTAGAAAAAAAGAAGGCACAATGCCAATAAATCAAACTTACACTCCAGTTATATGATCCGCAAAATTCTTTTACAAGCAAGTATCTGTTTCAGAAATACCACATACTCAATCTGGAATACATTAGTTAATGTAATTCACTTAATTCACTGTAGAAATGCTCTGCACAGGTGTCATAGGACACTTTTACAGAGGTAAAAGGCATGTGGTCTTGGATAATTAACTTGCATGACCCTCTGTTGATATTTCATTGAGACAGTGACACATTTTTGGTTTACCTGTGATGAAGTGCTGTGAGTGGGCCGAGACATGGCATTGACACTGCTCGTGGGAGTAAAGCTGTTGTGGGACTCGGGCTCTGCATGTTGGAAGGAGAATGTCTCAAACTGAGCGCTACTTTCGCCTGTCATAAAAAGTAGCAATAAACAAGACATACTGCCTGTTGGTTATTAGACTGCAGAAATTTTTCCACACACTAATAGTAAAGTCATTTCTAGAAGCCCACAGTGAGCCACTTAAAATTTACTGGATACTAAAAAAAGCCATCTAAATAAACAGTTGCTATTCATCCTGTCATTATTGTTCCACAAAACTCATCTCTCTTATTCTACGAAGGATTTCTTCTCATGGAAGCAGCTTCATATGGGCAAATCCTGACTTCTTTTTTTCAGGAGCTGTCATAGACTACACACACAGCAAATGCAATCAGTCTTAGATTCCCCCTGTTCCCCAGCAGCACTTCCCTAGTTGGAGTGCATCTCACAAGTTCTCCCTGACTGTTTCTTCCTTAATAAATGATAAAACTGGTAGGAAGGGTAACAAACAAAATCAGTTTAGATCTCCAAACCAATAGCAGCTTCTTCTGATTCACTGCTCCAGACAAATTGTAATTCCTGTTTACTCCCATTCAGTCCCAGCATAAGCAGCATTTAGTAGGATTCATAATTTAACCACCTGTTCTGCTTTCCTTCTACCTCATTTCCAGTAAAAAAAGGAGAACTCAGACTTAATATACCAATGAACAAAAAGAATGAGTGTATTCCAACATGGAAAAAGAGATAAGACTGATCCTAAAGACTCTATTGCACAGGCTGGGTCAAGGTCATGAACTACCATCTCCCAGGCAGTTCTGCAACTCCCTGGCACACAGCTTTTATTTTTGGCCTTGTTCATTAGGTTGATGGATAATTTCTCCTAGATGGAGCCCAAATTAGGAATAAATATGTAGTACTACACCCATAGCACTAATAAGATAGAACTTGTGCTCCTACTCATGA
Organism: Rhabdornis inornatus; assembly: GCA_013397075.1. Taxonomy (NCBI): domain Eukaryota; kingdom Metazoa; phylum Chordata; class Aves; order Passeriformes; family Rhabdornithidae; genus Rhabdornis; species Rhabdornis inornatus. The sequence continues at coordinate 349,745 of VWZS01007222.1, forward strand.
CTGCACCATAGAACAGTTTTCTGGCACTGGGATGATCCTCATGATAAAAGATTGCTTTTTCGGTTCCATTTATAAAAAACCAAAATACTCTTGTCAGAAGACCAATGGTAACTTCAAAAGGTTTATAGCAAGATGTTTTCTCTCTTACTAGTGCTCCCAAATAACTCCAGTGGTGGATCTCAGTGTTCATGACTGCAACTAATGAAACTGAGAAACACTGTCAGCATCCACCTCTTGGGGACCAGCAAGTGGGCAGGGGAGCGGGTGGCATAGAAAACAGGATCACTGGTGGTGAAGGGGATTTTATTCTCTCCTAAAACTTTCTAATTAGTTGGGTAGTCTTGCTTTGGGGTTGTGGATTATGGGTTTTGGGGTTTAATCCTAGATCATAATTTTTCATTAATTCATCCCTGCAGTAATTCCTGTATCTCCACCTCCAGTGAAAGATTATACTATCAGTTTCACCTGGATACGCACCAGCAGTTAATTTTTCCACAATGTTAACTCATCATTTATACCTTTTTGTTCTTTCCTAAGGGAAATTTTAAACTAATATGGTTTCCCCTCTTGCTCAGTGACTTGTTTTTTTCAAATGCATTGCGAAGAATTTTGCCAAAGGTTTTCCAGAAGTTACATAAATGAATCTGTAACAGAATCTGTGAGGCTTTATATTCTAACAGCCTGGAGAGGTAAGATGCCATTTATCTTTAGTGGCATACTAAATTTTTTATCCCTACATTATCACATTATTCTACAGAACTTTTAGGGCACTTCCTATTAATTTACCAGGTGCTGAAGTAGAGATTCAGTGGCTTAAAATAAAAAGGTAACAAGAGTAAAAACACAGTAAGAACTGGCTATCCACAAATCCTCTTAAAAGTCTGGAAGGGATCCAGGACCACAAGTGACAGAACACAAGAAATGAAATATAGTGGACAAAGATGCCAGGAATAGTAAACGTTTCATTGGGCACATGACTTAACAGATAACTTTGCAATGTCTGTTTCACTGACTACTACTAAAAAACCCTTTTGTATTAAGAATGACACCCAATATTAGAAGAACACAGCTGAAGTGCTGAGCAGTCTCCTTTAAGAGTACTCCAAAAATAAAATACAGCAGCTTGTCTCATTCTGTATGCACACTTAAGAAGAAAGATGATTACTACGCTTTAAAATAGCAAATTATTTTCATGGTGTTCTAAGTCCGTTTCTTCCTAAGCTTCATAACAGTATCCTTTTTGGAGACAACTTTTAATTCTCAGAGCCCAGTGATATTCATACAGTACATATTTTAAAAGGTGTACTAGCCTCTTGCAATGCTATTCTTCTCTTACCTACTGCTGTCTCACTTAGATGCCTTTTCTTTCTTCCTTCTGACAGCTGGTCAGGTGTTCCTAACACCAGCTGAGATTTGGAATTAGACAAACAGCCACTGCTCCACTGTTTGACAGAAACATGTGGATAATAGTCTGTAACAGAAAAAGCATGTATCAAGTTGAGAAATTACTTTTTATTGGTACAATTTACAGGAAATCTCAACTGCTGAACTATTTGTAATAGCCCCAAACTTCTGATAGGAATCCAAATAGTAACTGCAGTCAGGCACCTGGTCCAAACTCCCCTCACTTTTAGTAACCCCCTACAGCTCTGGTGGGATAATCTCAGTGATCAATTAAGGAGAACTTGACACTGTGGTCTGAGAAAAGATTCCTCTTCCACCTAAAGCCATTTTCAGTTACCTTCTCTGATAACCTGCTTTATGACAAGTTCATAAACTGACCCTCTCCATGTCAGAAAATACAGAGAAATGAATGAAAAAATAGCCTTGCAAATACTAAAATATTTTGCTTTACATACCACTGTCAGCAGATACTTTAAACTCCCCTCCCAAAGATGAGGTATCAGCAGGTTCTCCTTTGATGTCATCCCTCCTTAATAATGTTTCAAAGTATATGTGAAGAGGAACATCTAATAAAAAAAAATGGAAATGCAAAGGAATAGCATCTCTATTAGAAAGATGGCAACCTCTGAGCCAATAAATGATGCATCATCACTAGGAATTGATTCTCCCATCACATTTAACATAATCTGTGAGCAATATTGCTAAGGACTGGAACAGACTCTGGAGGGTATTGAGTAACAATAAGACTGGGGTCTTCCCTCTTGACCAGCTCCTGCACAAAACCCAGCACAACAGAGACCACACACTGCACTTCCCCTGCAACGTAAAGAGGTTTGGTTCAGCCTTTTGGGTACAAGTTATTAATGCTTCTGGAATTTGTTACTGCTGGGAACCTATAGGTATTTTCAAGGTAAATTCCCTCTCTATTTTCCTGGAAAAGTCTACAGCAGGGCAACGTAATTAATCTTCTGATAAGAATTCTAATGCAGAATTAGCCTGCAAAGCATTTCAAGTGGTAAGGAATCTAGACCCTGTTGTAAGGCAGGAAGGCTTAAAACAAGAACTACCTCTCTCTGAAAAGCCTTTCTGGAAAAAAAAAATACAAGAACGAAGCGAAATTTAATTGAAAAAAAGTTTCCATGTCAATGTTTAGAGCCCCAAGGGTGGGCATTAAACTACATATATTTATGCACAGTCTTAGCCTCATGTGCCTTCAGGACATGCCAGGACAAAAACTTTCAACATATTTTGCTAATTAAAAAGAACAGTTTTTTTCAATTTGATATGGATCTTATTTGATTGTTTTGTCACAACACCCCAAGGTTTTTGCTGTGTTTCCTACTCTACTTCCAAGTTAAACAAAGAAAGTCGAAAAGGTGTATTAGTCACAACATTTAAGTAAAAAGAGAACCAAAACATTTATCCTATTTTGTTAATCTTTTTCTTTTTTTTTTTTTAACTTGGGAAACCACCTGGGTGACTCAGATTTTTTATTATGTCATCCTGTATCTTAGTCAAAAGGGCAGGAGTGCTTGTTTCAATCGATCCACAGCCTAGGTGCAGAAATAGCAGAAACCCAAACTTCTTAGATACAAATTACAATTTTCCAGTTATCAAGGTGCAAGTTGAAAGAGGCGCTGTTATGTTAAAAAAAAAAATCAAACTCCCAGAGTTCCAAAATGAAACAAATGCCAACAAGGTATTTTTAACATACAGAGAAAATGAATGCAAAACCGTTTTCTTTTACTCTGCTGACAATTTTTATATATAAAGATGTGGGCACAGCACAAGCAGTATTTTAAGAGAAGTTATTGCTCTGGAAGGGGATAACTAAGAAAGCTGCAAAGAAAACATGAAATTGAAGGAGGCTACACATTGTAGAATTTCTACCATGCATTTATTCACAGTAATACTTTCACATGAAAGAAAATGTCAAATAGACTAGTCTTCATGAGGAGGTAGAGACAGCAAATTACACAAAGTCAAGCATGAATCTAGCCTCCCTCAAATGTGAGGACTGCATTTGAACAGGACATAGTAGGTCTAGTACTTTTTCCCTGTCTCAACTATTATCAGCAAGGCTCCTGGAAAAGAGAATAAATATTCCTTAAGAAATACATTCTTGATACTGGAATGAAGCTAAAAACATTTTTTCCTCCTCCATCCTGGCAAAGTGTCCAACAGTAGCCACAGCACAGTCCAAAGCTTTTTAGGTTTTTTATGATGACAAAGGTTTTTTTGAGAAAACAAAAGGTCAATGTTCTTGCTACAGCGCCCAGTCTCCCTTAAGAAGAAGGTAAGAATGAACACAAGGGGCACAGCCTGTCCATGAACAGATGTTTAAACCCCTGGGGTCCAGCTGCACTGTCAGAGTCACAGGGGAAGTGATAGTGTGTGTAAAAGAAGAAAGATTTAGGTGATGTTTTTCTGTCCACAACAGAGTTCTGCTGACTGGGGTGTTTGCTGTTGCACTCTTGGAGTGAGCATCCCATTTCTCCTATCTGCTCCTACAATAATCTCCTCTTTAACCCATACAAGGGATGCAAACTGCCAGAGCTGAGGCTTTCTCTGGATTCCATGTCCACACTTGGATCTTCTCTATAGAGCAGGGACAAGTTCTCCAAAACCAAGCCTTAAGTTAATTCCTGACTTCCTAATACAAGGCTGCAGTGTCTACACTGTCATTCTGGGAAGACAGTGGGTTTGATTAAAGATTTGAGCAGTTCCTCGGAAGTCCCAGCCTCATCTTCAGAATTATTCTGTGGCAAAGAAGCCCCCCAGAACAGCATAATTCCTGTACTGGTCAGTAACTACCTGGAAACAGGTTTTTCCTAAGACAAAAAAAAAAAAATCCCACAACAATTCAATCTCTTCTGCTGATAACAGCATTTAGGCTGTTATTTTGTCAAGTTGCACCTGCACTAATTTCAGGGCTGGGTCCCAGACAACATCATCTACATTAGTGTCCAAAAAGACTAAAAGATCAGACAACAAGAAAACATAAAACTTCAAAGATAATCAAAAAGGTTGACTATCACAAAAGTAATTAGAAAACCTAAATAAAGCCTTTTAGATCTAGTCCAAAGGGCCTAAAGAGAAAGAAAGTCACTTACGAAAACAACACAACAATGGTATGGGAGTGTGTTGGCAAAAGCACCATCTCTAAAGGACTAACACTGATTCAATCAGACACACGATGAAACACCCAAGCACACCTTTTTTCATGACCAGTCTTTCCAGGCTGTAAGCACACTGCTGGTATGAGAAACCTAGAAGGTGTGTTTTTCAAAAGTCAGGACGAAGTCAGGATTTTCATTTAGTCTAAACTCATGCATTTTGACAGTGTGAAGTTTTCTGTTAAGAGAACTAAGTCCTAAAAATCATTGAAAAGACAACTTAGTCACAACCTCTACAGCTGTCACAAGCACAACCACTCTGTTAAGAGTCATGGCATTACTTACCAGAAGGAAATGATAAGACTGGATGGAAGGAAGAGTCCAGCTCTTGCACATAATCTAGGATTTTAGATTCTGTGCTGTACTCACTGCTGCTGAAAGTGGAGGCTGGCACCACACATGGCAACTGAGTTTTATACGGAAAGGAGGCATCTCTAGATGGAAAAGTCTGCAAGAATACACAGAAACAAAGGTTAACTTTTCCTTTACTCATGTCCTTCAACCCAACAAATCAACAACTCAGTGAGTGACACTTTAATATGTGAATGGGAAGAATATTCCAACAATCTCCAGATAGTCTAAACATGACTTACCTTCCCTTACTATGGACAACAGTGTACAATACAAAGAACACAAACTGCTCCTTCAATTAGGACCAGGAAACAGCTGTCAAAGCTTTCAGATAAAATGCAACTGTTTCCAATCATTATTTTGATCTATCAGATGACAAACAAACACCCCTTAAAATTTGATTCCAGGATAACAGGCATGATACAAATGCACAAACAAACCTAACACCAGACTAAACAGAGGAGTCTCATTCATTTATCTCCTTAGTAAGATTCTTAGCATCAGTATCTCTAAGCACCTTGAGCACACACATTTTAATGCAAGAAACTATAGTGAACATTTTGAGCACACTGTATACTTACACAAACAAAAAAGGCAAGTCTTTACCTTGCTATAATTTAAACATCAGATAAACAACAGAAAGAAGATACACAGAAATAAACACAAAGAGGGGTGCATTAAGAACTGATTAGTAACAGGAATGACTAGAAAGAGGAGATGTGCAAAGAAAGATTAATGTAGCTGCCCGGCTGCAAAGTTTGTTAAAGTATGGAAGGTAAAATGCTGGATGGCACAGAACTGGTAGATGGGAGGTAGCAGGACTGAGGCAAAAGTCAGGGTGAATATGGGCAGGAATAAGCAGCAGAGTGCAGGCCACAGAGCTCTGAAAGATAGAAGGAAAGAATTAAATGTGATGACACAGCAGCAATTAGTAGTCTGTGCTTCAGAATGTGCTACAAAAAGTAGTTCAGGGAAATAATGTGGCATAAGCTACTTCCTTACTGGATACTTGTGGTAGTAACCCCAAAGAAACTGACATTTTTAAAGCCTTCTATAAGTCTCAGATATTTTGCCAAATGCTGCAAGATCTTGCAAATGGGAAGGGTGAGAAAGGGACACTGGAGTACTCAGGGGGTCTCAAGCCTATCAGTGTGCCAACAATCACATTTATCAACCCCTGGGAAACAGCTCCACTGTAAAAAACTGTAAGAATGAATATGACACGTTCTCATGACTTTTTATGGAAATGTGTAGCATCAAAGGCAAGGATATCAAAGAAGATTATTTGTATCTTCTGTACTTCTGCTTTCTGAATCCAAGAAAACTCTTTCTCCTGCCTGAAACACTCCAGGCTGCACTTTAGCACTGCCATTCATGAATTAGTGATGCAGCAATTATATCTACCACATAAAATTCCCTCCACTTAGTGAAAGCAGTCCTTCTGCCACATGGCATCAGTATTCACAACCCACATTATCTCAGAATTCTAACACTGTGTTAAGAAGTTCCCCTTTCTATCTCTTCCTTTCTTCTCAGTTACTGAGTTCTCTATGCTGGTACTGTATCTCAAAAACTACTAAAATCAATGATTATGATTAAAATTATGATGCTGGAGCAGAGAACACAGTGATGGTGGGGGGAGGTTCTTGTATACAACTTCCCCCCCCCCAGGAAAACATTAACAGCTTGAAATCCACCTTGATCTCTACATATAGGTGTAAGCACAAGTGCTTTGAACTTGGAAAGAATTGTTTCCTAGCCCAGGCCTCCTTCAAATCAATGCTCTGCTATTTTCCTGTGACAGACATATGGGACTCTTCATCTGCTAAACTTTAAACATCCATAAAGTGTTGGCAGACCTGGGTCCTGTGTTTGGAAATACTAGAGGGATAAATGCTAAAGCAAACTTAATGTTTCCCATTATATGGGTCATTACACCAAAGCTTAAAGAGCTTTTAGGTAGTTGCTCTACCTCAATGCACTGGCTTGCCTTTCAAAAATTCACAAAAAGCATATTTCCTCTCGATATTTGAGTTTTAGAAATGAAGTAACTTATTAAATCTCTACTCTTTAAGCTGCAACAGCACCGCTTCTGCCTGCCCTTTTTTTTTAATAGAAGTAGATAATTACAGTAGATAAATCTCTCACTCATTCTTTAAAAAGAAATTCCCAAAAACTAATCAGTAAAATTACCTAGAAAGTATATAGGTAAGACCAAGACATTCTGACATCCACACCTTCAGTCCTTACTCACTTTTTCTTGCTTTAATTTACTTTAGCCCCAAACACATCCAGATTATTAAAGCTGAGCTGGCTCAAAAACATGCATACATGGTCAAACAACCTCACAGCCAAAATCCATTTTGAAACTATATTAAAATCCATTTGCCAATATCAGTAAATGAAAAATTCTTTTCTTCAACTTGTCTGTGGTGGGAGTTATAAAACCTTATGCTTGAATTTGTACCTTGGATGCTCTGGCATCAACACCTAAGTAATGAAATCTTTCATTAAGCCAGTTTATAATCCAAAAGAAAATATAGACTTCACAGAAGGAAGAGCAAATTCATTTAAGTGCCTATGAAGCTACTAGGGAAAAAAAGCAAAGAAATTTGTCAGTGTCTGTGTTCCTAGCTACCAGATCTGGTTTAAATTTCTGATGGAGTAGTCTTCCACCAGAAAATGCTGAATTGGTGAAAAAATGATGTTTCTCAGAAATGTTGACTTAATCAACTTTTGATGAAAAAATTTCAGAAGCCCTTAGCACTGGAATTAAAGCATTTTACTCAAAGAAAGTGATTCAACTTTTATTGAAATAAAATGGAAGAATTGTTTATTGGAAAACTAAACTCTCCCTGCTTGCAATTTCAAACAGAAAACAATCTACAAACCAAGTGCCTTTTACAGCAGTCAATAACTGAAACTTTAACACAGCAACAAAAAAATCCACCAAAACCCAGCTGAAAACAAGCCCAAATGTATTTCCATTCAGCCACAGCAATGACACAGGAATATCATGGCACAGCTTTTAGGAGACAGGCCCCTACAGCAAACCTGGCCACGATGCAAACCCTTCAGAAAGCAAGAGAGATTACAAAACTCTTATCAATCTTCCCTTTCCCCTTGCTATACTACACCTTGTACATCTCCTGAAACATTTTTCTTCATTACTGAAATACAAAACCTCATGCTTCCTGAGCTCAAGCAGATATGAAGGATAATATTACATAAAATTCATTGTATTAGAGAAAATTCAGTGTATTTAAGAGGAAGTGAGGAGTGTGCAAGCTTTAAATATTCAACTAAAATACCAGCTCTGGTTTAAACTTATGAAACTTATGGAATAGAATGGTGTCAACTAAGAGACTCTAATTTTCTAGAGAATTATGAATTCCGAACTTGGATTTTTCCCCCTTAGTACTGTTTTTCTGGATTACAGAAAACAGAGAGAGTAATTACTTTTGATATTCAAAACAATTCTTGCACTTGCTTGTGACACTGATGCATTAGACAAAGTACAATTGGCTCATGCCTCTGTTCTTTAAGGGTCAGAAGGCTGAACTCTCTAGGCATCCCATCCTGCAGAGAAAAAAGCAAGAGTCTGTGAAGCGTGCCATAACTGAAAGGAAAAAGGTTTTGTGCTCCCAGTTAAAGAACTGTGAAGTGAGTCCTCATTTTGTAGTTTCAGCTACTGATCACTAAAACTCCTACCACTTTTGGAAACATGCCCAAGTGTAACAGTACAGAGAGCCACAGCTCAATTATGCCACTGTACCTGATTCCAGTAAGTTAGTTAAATGAATTAAAATACACTCTGGTGAATACCTGTCACATCTGCTCCTGATTACTCTTATTAAGCCCAAAAAGGCAAGGAAAAGGCATTTATTCTCTCTACGAACACACTCTCAGAAGTTTTCAGCAATATCAAAGAAGAGCTATCTTCCTCAATATTAAAAACTGTTCTTCAGCGAATGGGTAGCCAACTAAACTGCAGAGATTTAATTATGGGACTCAAGAGAAGCTCTGGGTGGGTGGCTGACAACTCTGCCTTGAACACCAAACACACCAACTTGTAACCCTGTGCTAGGTACAGATCAAAGTGGTAAAACTGCTTGCCTCATCTGCCTACAGGACAGCCCACTCCTCCATGGCCTCCCTCTTCTGCACTCAACAACCTGCTCTGAGCAGAGCTGCGTCCCACATCCACAAACCTTGTGTTTCACAAGGTAAATGTGCAGGTGCAGAGTGCTTTTGTGCAACACACAATACACAGACAGTGAAAGGTTAATCTGAAAGCCTCCAAGACCTTCTTTCTTATTAATAGGTAGTGGGAGAGAGGGTGGGCAAAGCATCTAAGACATCCCAGCACAGGAAGGTGCACAACAGATGGTGCTGACACACACCCCTGCCATATGTCAGACCCTCCCTTCCAGATGAAGTTTTCATAGAAGTAAAATGGACAGATCTTCCTGTATGTCAGGTACAGGGATGCAAGCTGCCCAAGGATGTAAACAAATTCGTCTCCCTTGGCCCCTCTAAAGCTGTCAATCAAGTGGCAGATCCTATGGCAGAGACCAATTTTTTCCAGGAGGAGAATGGGGAGTTTCAAAAAACACGAATGAAAACTTACTCAGCATCCAACCTGTCACAAATTCAGATTTTTTGTCAGTATCTTACAAGTAGTGATAGGTTCTACTGCTCTCAGAGATCACCCAGCTCTCCTAAACACACATGGAGTTTAGTTTCTTTAATCCTGCAATAAGCCAACAGGACTTTCACCTGCTCTGTAGAAGTGCATGCCGTCTCCTACATCCTGAAACAAAGATGTTTTGTTCATCTAGAAAATCAATTGAAAAATCAATTGAAAAATCAACGTTAGTGCTCAATCTTTGACCAGTTAAACCAAAAGACAGAAAGATACGTTAATCCACAGGGATATCTTCTCAAAAACACCATGCAGAAATTAGGAGCAGATGTGATCAGTGTAACACTACAGAAATGTCACTACACTAAAGGTGCAAGACTGTGGAAAGCATGAAGGTTTTTCATTCTGAAAAAAAAAAAATTCACAGGTTTACTGGCTTGCCACAAATCTCAGAGGATGGCTCTAGTTCTACTGACAGTATCCCAGACTTACAAAGATAGAGGTGTCCATTCCCTTCCTTTCTGCCTCCATGCCTCCCTCCTTCAGAGACAGAAGTCAGCTATTTCAGAATAGCTGAATGCTATTTTTGCTACTCAAGTTTCATTGATTTTTAACTAACAGAAGGCCTTCTTTTTTAATTTCCAGGGTTAAAGTAGCCATTTCATTATTTCCACTTACAAACTTGGTAACCAAGGGATTCCCCTTCCCAGACCACAAGACTGACATATCCACAGAGGTACCACAGCACTTGCATTGAACCAGTTTGCAGGAGACTTGGCAACAAAACAACATTTTTTCACAAGCCAGCCCTGCCAGGAAACTATGCTGAAGCAGGTGGTGGAGCCAGTATCTAGGGATACCAAGGAAGGGGATGACAATCAGCAGACTCCACTCAGTGCAACTTCTTTCCTCCCAGGTACAGAGCCCTGGCAAATAGCACACATTTAGCAAGTAAGATAAAGGCTATGCATGCTGGATATAATACAAATTCTATGTGTGTGCATATATATATATATAAATAAAAATATATACACACTCTTTCCAAAAACCTGAAAATTAACAAGACTTGGGGAAAGACCCACATGTATTCATGAAGTGGCATCAACAAAAAGTACCACTGGCAATAGAAATGGACTGGGAATGCTCCTGAATACAAAAATCATAGAACCAGTAGGAGATTTAAAACAAAATAAGAAACTCATACCCTAGAATTTAAATACTTTTCTCCTGTCTGCTTTGGAGCTTTCTGGACAAGCACTCATTTTTCCCCTTTTTTTTTTCAAACCACTAAATGAAAGCAGATATTCTTCTGCTCTTACTTAACTCCCAGTTGAGACTGCAGAGAAGAAAATGTGACAATATGCAACTGCAAGAGTTGTCAACATTATACCAACTGTTTCCTTGTGGTATCCAAACTGTAAGTTTTTGCACCTCAATTCCCAACTTTCAGGGTGCTGGCACCTTTGGAAATTTGACTTCTGTTTTCTCCACATGCCTCAGTCCCCCAAGCAATTCTTTCTCCAGCAGGTGGAATACAATTACAATGAGAATTTTCAGATTAAAAAACCCCACCATGGTCTACAACTCTGCAAAGGAACAGACAGGAACAAAACTGACAGTACCCCAATCTCACTGCTCTATTGTATCTTACCTTTACTTAGAGCTGTATAAAGTTTTTATAGATTAAAAGTCTACATAGCCTCAATAGCATCTCTTGGCAAAACATGACTTAAAAAAGTGGAACTAATATCCTTTGTTAGCATATTAAATGAGAAACTAATGAAATATACTGGCAAAACAAAATCCTTGCTATAAAAAAAATCCTGCAGCAAGTCACACAGATAAAATAGCAAAAAAGAAAACATCAGGGCGTGTCAGCAAAGCAAACCTCTCTGAGAGTTTCTGACTAGTACAAGACTTGTCTGCTTTTAAACTTTTAGTATGTCACAGATAATTTAGTTCCTTCAAGTGCAGACAAAAAAATTGCAGGAAACAGAGTTACAGTTTTCCTTACAATAGGAAAAGCATTTGCAGAAGCACAAGGCATTAGACTGAGGAATCTGAGGGCGGGAGGGAGGCAGTTATAAATACAACAACCATTGAGAAATTATTCAATAGGTGTTTGTGTCCTTACAGTCCTGACGCCGATCTGCTACTTACAGACTTCCTAGGTTTTAATGTTTAGGTACTTTTGGCCTTCTTTCTTAGCATTAAAACTACATGACACACATTTTATAGAAGACAATGACCCTGAGATTTTGACTTGTGAGCTGTAACAATGCAAACGAGGGGCAGATCCAACATTTTGAACACAGCACTCTCAGACTTCCAACTCCCACCTGCAAACAGTGTCTCCTACTAGAACACACCTGCAGCTTACTCCTTTGTGCTGTCCTGCATGCAAGCTTTATCATCCATTCATTCAAACTTCATGCTGAAGAAATGCACCACTACAATCACGTCCTCTAGACTGAAGCACAGACTGCAATCCCGGGGTTTGTTGTGCATGACTCACAATCAAGAAATGGCCTAAGCTCTTACAAAGCTATTTAGATAAAGAAGAAAGATACAAAACAGCTTTCAGGGCCAAACGATGACTCAGGGATCATCTTGTGGTACTTAGTCATTCTGAATTAGAGGACAAGCGGATTTGGCCCCAAAGGACGTTTCAACTTCCTGAGGATATTGGACGGTGACATATAAACCAAACACTTTGCATCCTGTTTTATTTATCTGCAGCCTGTCTTGTCAGTCTGGAAAGTCTTCTAGAGTTTCACAGACTTCTGTGTTTTCTTTTAGATACTACCTTGTGTAAGCATTATTTAACCAGCACAGCAGGGGAAGGTGTAGTCCTCTTCAGAAAAGGAACAGCACAGGACAATATAGGGCATCTCTCCACAGGCAACGGGAGGCTTCTAGGTCACACACACTCTCTGTAAATGTATGTGGCATGGCAGTAGATAAGAGAAAAAATGTGGCTGTCTTCCCAGTGACCTTATGAACTGACAGATGGCATAGCAATTCACAGTTTCATACTTTACTTTTCCTGCCATGGATGTTAGGGGGAGGAAGGGGGAGAATGAGCTTCCCAAACAAATCTGAAAAGATGTGAGGGATGACACTCTGAATGCCCTTCAGATGCACAAAGGGTACAACCAGTCATCATAATGAAAACCCAAGTGCAAATCCCTCACAGCTATCCCAGCATTTCTTAATGTCCCACACATAGAGGTCTGCATTTTGCTGTGATTCTCTGGTCATAATTCTTTAGTCACCATCTTGCTCAAATTACTCTGCAGAGCAGGATCTTCCCTCAGCACTGCCAGGAACTGCTCACTGGCTGTTCAAACCAGTGAAGATTCAGTTTTCTCCTCTGATTTTGGCAAGCTGGAATTTGTTAATTCCACATCTGCTGCAAGACTCCCAGCTTGTTTTCAGGCCAGTGACCTTAAAGAAATGGAGGTCCTCACAGATCGTGGTACCAGGGGTTATATAAATATGTCAAATTTGAGGAATATGGGAGAGGCACTTGCTAGAGAAGGTACACTAATTCTACATTAAAAATCCAACTACTTTCAATATTACTAATTTTTTCTGTGAAAGACCAGAGGAAACTTGCTGCATTACTCTGGGAAATATAAATGTATTTTCAGAGAAAAATAGATATCAATCCTAGAAACTATTCCCCATTTTGCATCCTTACCCGTAGACATCTGCCTAATCCAGCAGCCAGCCTGGGCTGATGGCCAGTGCTCTTCCATTACAGGATGAGCAATCTCATCAACAGCTGGGTAATCAAGTGTAGCAAGTGCAGGACTAAGAAAGTGACAGGGCCTGTTAGAATAGGATTTTTTGAATGAAATGATACATTGCTGCTGACTCTTAATTTAAACCTCGATCCATTTAGGTTTGATTGTCAGAATGTGCTGCAAATGTCCAGTCTAATTTTATCACTTACTTCCCTAGCAGAATCCCTGATGCTCTGTTTTAACCAACACTGTGTGAGAGGCTTTGTTCCCTGCTTTACCTTAATTCTCAAACTTAATTGAGTTTGGCACTTGCACGATGACTGAAGCTGACAACTCGATTGCTGCCATAATTTCTTATTTTCTCAAGGAACAAGAGCTACAGAATCTGTCTGTAGCCCATGATGTAGTTCTCCACACTGCCTCTTGGTTAACTTCCTCATGGAAAGGACATTCAAAAGCAGGGTCTAAACACAGGGTTTGAGCTGAGAGCTGCAGTAAGCATAAACAGCATTCCCTACAGGGGTGTTTTACCCCACTGTCTTTGGGACATCTCTGCACTTCTGGTACCGATACTGAAGCTGGGTTAATATAAGGTAAGCTGGCACCAGGGATGTCAAAAGCATGGAGCAGACACACAGTTACATCAGCTCCCATACTTGAAGCCCTAACTAGGGACCTAAAATTGTACTTTTTGCTCACAGTCTACAGCCAAAGATTAATTATAAATCTTTCTTTGCAGCCTACAAGTCAAGGTAAACTATCAAGCATGCAGAGCAGCTAAGCTCTATATCTCGGCTGAAGGTAAAAATGTAAACTGTGCCTTGAACTCCTGCTGTCAGGCTACAGACACGGAGTTTCTGATCACAAGCCTTTACTGATATTCTTGGAACTTCACTAACTCTGGCCCACTTCTCAGAACACAGAGACATAGGCAGTTCTTGTAGAACCTGCAAGAGAGAGGCTTCCAGAAAGGCCTGTTATTTAAAAACTCCATCTGGAGGGAAAACTTTTCACGTTTAAGAAGGAGGAAGGGAAAGTCCTGGAGTCTCTTGCTAAGGAGCTCTCTCCACAGCTGCAAGAAGCAGTTGGAGGCATCACCATAGCACGAGGCCTCCAAGCTCTGTGACAGGATTGAATGGGAAACAGTAAGTCCAAGTCCACAGCAGTCTCCTTGGTCAATGCAAGGAAGATGAAAAGGCTAAGTACCTAGGAAAAAGCAGAGCTCTCGGACTCACTCACCACCCCCACCCTCTCCGGCCCAAACCTTCCAGGCAGGCTGCCAAGTCTTTAAGCCCCACTGCCAGGAAGCTGGGAACTCAAACGAATAAGAAACTGGACAGATTTTCAACAACGTATCTTGCTAAAACTAGGACACCTCTGCCATTTTGCAGAGCATGCTGAATCAGCACAGAACATCCTTGCATGGGAAATTGCTCCCCAGACCACTGGCACACTTAGTAAATCCTAGACAGCTGGCTGAGACATGGAGATTTCCCTCAATACTACATTTCCTTTTAAAAAGGCAAAGTAAAATCAAGAAATTAAAGCCTCCTGGGATTAGCACTGCTCTGAAGAATGAGTTCATACTGTCTCTGCTCCCAAATTAGACTGTTTGTTTAAGCACCACAGCTAAACTCATTAGATATTCTTACCAGCAATATGCTATTAATATCAGATGCGAGCAGATAGCCTTGCCCTGCACAAGACAATGTGGGGTTTTTTTAGTTTTAAAATATTAATTCCTCTGTAACAGAAAATTCTAAGCGTTTTAAAGCATTCTTTAAGTGTCATGAAAAAGGCAATATAAGTAATCAGAAACAGCAAAAAATGGAAACAAGATTAAGATACTGCAATTCAATTTCCTAGAAAATAATGTGCCACCAGCTGTGTAAACTTTCCTGTAGCTAAACCGAATATTCTGTAAACAAGCAGGCAGATGCTTTACACTGTAGCTTCTCTCCTCAGCAGTCAGGCCTCTCAAAGCACTCTCAAGTTGTCTCTTAGATTGTACAAGGGCTTTAAAAACAGCCATAGAACAAACTGATTTGATAAGCAGGACTCTGAGCTATCTTTAATTTTTATGCTCAACTCATTAACTCTGAGCTCCTGCAGACACATCCAGTACTGCCACCACACACACCCCATGCTCCCTGAACACAACAAATAACCAGAACAAGGTGCACTATGACACACCAGACAAGACACATGTAGACTCAAGCAGCTGGACTCTTCGGTTTTCTCTCCCAAACAGAGAGGCAAGGGCCTACCTGCTGATTCCAGTGACAGGCACCATGCATTCTGTAGAGTTTCCTCTTCTGGAAGCTATGAAGTGGCCTTGTTCGGGCACATGTGCTCACATTATTCACAGAGACAGATCTGAGTCTTGTCCTGTCTCTTCTTCTTTTCTTGATGTGCTGATGGTCAAGCAGCCAGCTGCTTGAAGAGGATACCTCTCTGTTGTCTGAAGCTCTGCAGTTTCATGAATAATGAGGAGAGGAAATACAAAATGTCAGATATGCTCTACCACACACTGATTAGCAGCTAATTCTAAGAGAATTTTATAAACACCACAAGGTTTTAGCGTGCTGCTTCAGACAACTGTGTATGTGCTTTTTTTGCTAGTTAATTACTTCCATGTCATGAAAGGGAGTTTATCTTTCTTCTTCACCTTTCTGCTCATGGAAACAAATGTCAAAATGAAGTTAAGCCCTCAAGCACATATTGAGTTTTGTTTTTCACTAATTCAAGAACTCTCTAATATATTTTACATGCATGAGTTTCAAGTTACAATTAATATTTCCCTTCATACTGACATTCCATTCAAGACAGCGGTCATGCTAATGTACAGGAGACCTAGAGTTCTGTCCTAATACTTTCAAGATTTTCTGGTTTTGCTCAAATACTGAAATCTAAGTAAAGCTTTACAAACCAGTGATCATTCAGCATAAGGTTGCAACTCCCTGTGAAGCATTTGTATCAAAATTAGGAACTCTACAACTTCAAGTGCAGAGAGTCAAAATCAAGTGCAAAGACGCAGCCAAAAGCAGTAGAAGCCCCTGCATGTATGTGTAGAACAACCTCACACCATTCTCACCAACCTACAGCTTGTCTGGTGACCAGAACAGACAACACCACAAGGTAAGAATTTAAAACACTCTCCCATTTGGGTGGGAATGACTCAATGGGAAGAATGAACTTCCCTGTTATAGGTATTCCTGATTTTATTTTCTTGCTGTAGCAACATCTGCCTGCAAAGTTGAATGCTTGCTGCAGAAAGCACTCCAGTGTGCTTTTATTTTTACAATATTGAAGACCTTGATCACAACTCTGGACTGTCTGAGCAGTGCAACTACACAAGGCATTTTGGCCTTGGTTCATAACAGGTCATCTATCTGCACAAATGATTATTTTGTGTTATGACAAGTCACAGTTTTATTAGTAAAGTTGGGACACAATAGAATACGAAAATTAATTTATTACAAGGCCACTCATAAATCTTTTTTGACAGGTCGTATTCTTTTAACAGTACATTTTTATTAAATGAAAGGACTTGTTATGGAAGTGTGATTAAACACCAACCCATGCTGTGTTGGAGCTTTACAAAGCTTCACAGGATTGAATTTGAGCTGTCTTCCTGACACAGCAATATAATCCAATAAGCAACACAGACACATGAAAACAACATGCTAATTAACACAGGGATTATACGAAGTATTTAAAGGAGCATACCAGTAAGTGCCAAGAAACAGCCCAAAATACTGGGGCATGACATTCTTAATATTAACACTGCATTTTTAAGGCTTGAGAAAGAAGTACAAATATTACAGTCCATGGAAAAGACTTCTTAAAATACTCTCTGAATTCTCAAAAAAGATTTTCTAAGTCAGATGGTTCCAAACTCAAGTTGTGGATTTCCACATACCTCTCTCTTGAGTGAGGGACAACTGGGACAGATAAATTAGAACAAAAAGCTCCTCAGCCTGCCTCTTCAACTTGTGTGATTCCTGCCTTTGTTCTGGTGGTCTGCTGAGGCCCTCGGTAATTTCTCTGCAGTCTCTGACATCTGCTCTATTTACCCTCCTGTGCCTTGCAATAATGCACTGCTCCAGTTTCAGTTTCAGAAGAGACATCTCATCTTCGTGGCCTGGAGCTCCAGTACATGGCAGCGGGGTTTTCCTGCCACTTATGCAAAAGGTTTCCCAATCAAGCTTTGAGTTACCCATGTAGTTTGATCTTAGTCTGAGCGATTTTCAAAATGTGATTTTACAGAAGAGCAAAATGAACCACGGCCAGATGTGAAATTCATGAATTTGCTAGAATGCTCCTTTCAAAGCTCATTGCTTTGCCTTTCTTGCTCTTGACCTTACTTCCAGATGCAAGCCTGCACCATAAGCCATCAGACAGGCACTATTTGTCCTATTTGAAGTATTAAATTTTTTCTTCCTCTTCCTTCATCAGAAAATGGCTATCACCAGCTTAGGGAACTGCTTCTACAAGTATCTACCTTCATGTAATGCTTTGGGCTAATCCTGGCACCTAGATTCAACTGAGCAAGGAAAAGACACACAAAAAAAGGAAGGCACTAATGTAATTAGGCCTTGACAAATGGCAGTTCAAGGTTACCCATATTCAGTCAACCAGGAACTGGCCATGCACCTCTACTTCCACTGTGAACAGCCCATGTAACCAACTGTACTGCAACCCCACAATTACCAACCCCAAAGCATCTCATGCTTAAACCTACCTTAAAAATGGAAAATTGTGTTTTTCACATTAACAGCCTACAACTAATTTCAAGAGCTTACTTAAGTGAAAATTGCTATCATCTGTTTTTCCCCTCTCAAAAATAAAAAAATCCCCTTATTTTCCATTTGATTTTGATTTCCGCCTTCTGAAATACTGAATACAGTCAGAATGAACTCTAGAAAAAGCAAGGGAGAAGCAGCTAAGAATTAAGTTAACTGCAGCATGTAAGTTAACTAATAAGTTAATTCAATTAATTGAACACACAGCTACTACAACAACAAAATACCACCAAAAAACTGAAACACGCTCAAAAAACGCCAAGAAGTAGGAGGCAGTGAATTTGCATGCAGGATCCTCATGATAACCACTCTTTTTCATGCACCTTTAAGGAACAGTATTTATTGGCAGATTTCAAATCACTTCATAAGCAGTGAAATATTAAAATTAACTGTTTAACTCCTGTTTAAGACAGCATCTAGAAAGCCCTAAAATCTCTTCGATTCCCTTCCAACACCTAACTTGCCAAACTCCAGTTTAGAGCTACAGCACTGAGAAAACCTTCCAAGGCCTAACATTTTTCTTTAGACTTTTTTAGGTCATGAGACCCAAAAGACCTTACAGAGTAACCCATTAGCAAACAATGAGTTACTCTTGAAATGGAAAGACTAACTTTGGACAGTGACTAATAAATAAGAAGAGAATTGGCTTGAAGTGACATCATTAGAGTCTCTCACTACGAAGTTAACGTCATACACTCCTAAAAACATTTTTAAAAGCAGAATTCTTCCTCAGATTCAAGACACAGCTTAAATTACCCTCTTCTTCCATATACCCATCTCTATTAGCAATTCCTGTTTCAAGGCTATTTTTAGTCCACATCTGACAGGAACCTCCTGATTTTCTTCTTCTGTAAACAACTGATACACCAGAGGCAGGGATATCACATGCCAGGACCCCTTCACCTTTAAATTTAGGGCAGAATCACACAATCACTGTGGAACAGACAGCAGCTAAAGAAGCTGCTCACTATAATCTCTTTGTGGAAGGCTACAGCCTCTGCAGCAAAGGTGAAACAGATGGTGTGGCCAGCTCTTCTTGGAGTCAGGAGCCAGGGAATTATGATCTGCTGCACACTTTGCCATAAACACCCCAGTTCTAGTTAGGAACAGTTTCTTCATCCACCTGATCTTAATTAAGACCTGTGAGTAACAGCATCCTCAAAAATCACATTACAAGTATCTCAGGAGAAATATCCAGCATACCTAGACCTTTTGTAACTGAATTCAATTACCTTAATGCTGTTTTGAAATTAATACTTATTACAGCCTGTACTGTACTTAAAATCTTTGAATAAAAGATAGTATTACTAAGTAGTATGGACTAGCACTGAGAAACATTTTTCTAAAATATTAATTTCAACCTATAGTCAGCTTGGAAGGTATGTCCGTCCAGAACAAAATATCTTGAATGGAAAATAGTATCTCCAAACTCCTCCAAAATGTGGGTGGCAAAGATAAATTTGGCCTTTTATTGAAGACAGGTCTGCTTAAAATTAATGAAGTTACCACCCTGTCACTGACCCCTGCTGAGACATGTGACATTGCTTACATATTCTACTAATCTAGTTTGCCAGTTTTCCAGAAATAAAGCTGCACTTGTTATGACAGAATGCATTAAGTCTCAAACAATCACAATAAATGCGTTCCTACATTCTTTCACTACTTCACAGATTAATCTTCCCAGTACTTAAATGTAGTTATAATGACTATATTTATGTTATCTTTAGGAACAACACAAAACCCTACTATTTTCAACCTTATAACCAAGACTTGACTTTTCTTGAAGCCTGCAGAAAGCAGTTCTCTTTTCCTTATTTAATATTGTAATGATTATTAGCTCCATATAGATAACTTTACCAGAAGTTATTCCCATAAAAACAAAACTATCACACTGTCACCCACCTGAAGGAGATGCCATTGACCAGCTGTCTGTGTCTACAGGTCTTGGATGAAAGAGATGAAGAAGCTGGAGACAGATTGAACGGAGCAATCAGGCTGCTGATGATTTCACTTAGTTGTGCGCTCTGGGGAAAAAAAAAAAATAAAATAAATTAATGGTAGTCAGACTTTTATCCAGACTCAACAGCTCAGAGGTCCTGGGTTCTTTCTTCCTACTTAGGATTTCAGTCCCATACATCATGAAATAATCATATTTAGTTTCTTCCTGTGATTAACTGTGTTGGCACAGTTTTTCTTCCACAATTATGATGTTCAACTCTACCAAAACCCAAATAAAACACCAAAAAAACCCAGCACACCCCTGAACATTATTTATACACTTGAAGTAGTACCCCAAATACATTAGTGATCTTAGTATTGTAACCAAAGGTCTCCAAAAGGAAAAAGAAAGCAGAACACTTTATAGCTGATATTACAACAGCTGCAGCCAGAGCTGCTAACTGGCCACTTGACAAGCATTTCAACAGGGTTAAAAAAAAAGGTCAACTGTCTATTCCATCATACATTTTGTTCACTGGAAGTATTTTTGTTCTTGAAAGAATCCTCTTCATTGCTTACTACAGTTTGACAAAGATGTTTTTATTAAAGGAAGTGTAACTACTTGAGGACTATTGTAAGGACAGACAGAACGGATAAGATCATCTGGTATCCTCAAAAATAGCAACAAGAAGCAACCACCCCCCTCCTCCTGCAAAAAAACCTGACTTTTAAAACTGACCAAAAACAAATGAAACAAATGTAGCCAATTTGTTAAGACTAAGAATTACGCCTTGCAAAGCAATGAATTGAGGACTGACTCCAAAAACATTTCACAATGATTTTTTGTTTTAAATGTCAGACCTTAAAGGCTATTCTCACAATAAATATAGCTTGCTTAAAGGAAACTGTTCTGCACACTGAACAGAAATTAAATGTATCTGAAATGGCACGCTCCTTTTTTTTAAAAAACCCAACCTTTTGCATTACTTTGCTGGATTTTCATTCAGAGTAAGAATGTTTAAAACATGAATTGCTAGAGGTTATCTAGTAAGTTTTCCTTACATTTTGATTCTACATTTACATTTATGCAGAAAGAGGAAGGTTTTTTTTTTTTGATTTTATTACACCTCATAGATTTTCTGTTAATATTTAGGTGATGTAGTCAGGTAAAAATTTCACATTAGAATAAAAAATTCAGGGATGGATATTAAAGCACAGCAATAGCAAGTCAATTATAAAAGAACTGGGCAAAGCAAACAAGATGCCAGTAAAATAGTTAGCAGAGTGATTTAAAAATCTCAGCAGAATTCATTCTGTAAGGAGTAGTCTCTACTGAATAGAAGAGCATTAAAAAAATAGGCAGACTTCCAAAACACAAGGAAAAACGTAAATGTAGCTATGAAAAGGACTTGAAAACAGTATTAATAAAAATTGCCAGCCTTAGTCACTGTCATTCTACATGACTTCTTTTGGTTCACAAGCAAAATTCCTTATTTTTAACAAAGAAATACTTTAACACTGGACTGAGGAATTCTGTGGGAATATCTGTAGATGTACTCCAGGCTGCAGCATTGTTGCTCCTGACACTGAACAAGTAACTCAGACTTCCAGAGTTAAGAACAGAACCGGTAGTCAAAAAGGAAATTAAACTCCAAGGCTTTTATTGGTGTAAAAGGGAGGAACTCCAATGTGTTGTGTTAGATGTGTTAGTCTACTTCCAAGTCATTTTCAGCTCTTCAAAGCTCTTGGACCCCTTGGACCAAGTTTGTGGCTACTTCGGGACCAGGAAACAGACCACTACCCCTTGAATCAAAGTCTTACTGAAAAGTAAGTGTTTAATTCTCCACACCACCACTTAAAAGAGGGGCCATTCATCACATTCTAAAAATGCTTTTTGGGTTACCTTATGCAACTGTCAGCATTGAGCATATTAATTTCCTGTTTCATTGCTTCCTCACTCCTGCCTGTGGTGGGTGAGATTTATCAACCAGGGGAAAGCATTTTAAGAACAGGAAATTATGATTATCAAATAAGAAAAATAGGCATAGAGATTCAGGAACAGGCACTGTGACTTAATGCTACTACTTATACCCCTATCAAAAAATGTGTGTATGACCAGGAATTTATGTAGAACAGCAGAGCAACAAATTAATGCCCCACAGTGGCTTTGTCAGGTTTGTTTTACACAAACTGCATAAATTCGCTCTGAAAAACAAATTTCCAGTATCTCCTTCAGCAATGTGATCCTACCACATCCTTTATGTACTTTCAAGCAAAAGAAAACCTGCTGGAGTCTACACAGGATCAACCACGGAAACAGCCATTTTGTACACTGCAAAACAAAACTCTGCTCACAAGTACATCTCCACTGTACCTGGAATTCCTCAGCTCCAAACCAGAGTCCTACAATGTTTGAAAAGGCAAATGAACAACTGGATTCTGCTGGGGCTTTTTTTAAAATTTCAAGTGCAATGTATCTCCAATGTCAGCTGTTCTCTTTCATTTCACATTAAGCATTTCCTGAAAACTCTACACTGACCCACTGTAAAGCAGGGGCAGGTTTGTGGATGGCTCTTAGAGGCTGTTACGTGTCTGTTTGGAGGGAAACAATGTGGTAACACACACACGTCAGAAATAAAAGGTTAATTTGTAAACCTGGTGTACAGAGGAGTTATTTAAGCCCTTCCACTAATTACCACCCAATCCCAGGACTGCAAAATATCTTTCTTTTTGGAAGTCATCACCATGGAAGCTCCCTGTTTCTGAAGTCAATCATTTGGCTTCACTGACAACTCAGTTCTGTTGTACTTTACCTGTTTTTCTATGTTCCGTAGAAGCAGAGTAGGACTGCTGGGTGACATTTCAAAGTCGTGTTCCTGCAAAGAATCCTGTCTCTCAATGGCAGCTTGCGAATTCCCTGTGGTGTTTAATAAAGCTCCTTGGTCTGTCAATTGTATTTGCTTCTTCAAAATGTCTTTTGGAAATGGGAATTCTTCTAAGACCACCATCCCCTAGACAACAGCAATTGAACACAGTTGGTTGACAACAGATTAACCCTCCTAAATAATTTTTAAAGGGCAGTCAAACTTGGCACATTCCTCTTAAACCCTCTTGACAACTTTTGAGTACTTAGCTAGATTCTAAATACACTTCACAGCTAAAATACGGAAATAGTAGGCATATTTTTTTAAAAACTGCATCAATTATGCTACTCCTTATAATAGCAATCACTCCAGTGTTATAACACTGCTTAAACATCTGTTCCAAAATTCAAATGATAAATTCTTATTAGAATATTATATGATAATTTACCAGCTGACTTAAGAGCAGGTTTTTCTTTAAAAAATGATCACCCTTTGATTAGAACTTGGTTTTAGTCTTTGTAGTCAATAAACTTTGCTGGAGACATTTTAAAGTACTCTATTTCTCTTATTCCTAACATCAAGGCTGTCATGTTTATGTAGCAGAAATTACACAATTCTAAACAAAAGCCTTTTACAATTTAATACCATTTTTTTAAGGTAAGCATTTTTAGAGTTTCATAATTAGAAGCAACTATCCTAAATATTCTAGAACTTTCACTACTTTTCAAGACCATCTGCACAAGTATGGTATCAGAAGTGGTGTACCATCTAGAATGTCACCTAATAAGATAAATATCACTTTATATGGTAGGGAAATAACAGTTTCATAAATGGAACCAGAAAAATAATACCCCTATTGTGTTTTCCACATGACAGATTAGAAAAATAGAAGTCTCTAGTACAATCCTAGCACTGTATCAGTTGGTTCAAGAACTTAAAATGTTAAACAAAATAAAAGCAAAAATAACCTCGTGACAGTCAAACCCAGTCCTCAAATAGTTCCTTGGTCTGTCATTATCTTGAGCAAATAAATTTAATACCAGACATGGCTATCGAACTTCTCCAGGCTTTTTCCAAAGAGAAAGGGAAAGAGCTTATTTGCTTTAAAGTACTAACTGTTACTCAAATATCCAGCAGATATTAAAAGACTGGGATCATTACAATTCTGCCTCAAATTTGCCTTTCTAATGAGAATATTCCACTCAATCAAAGAACAAGGAAGACTGCCATAATGTGTACACAAGGAAGCTGTACTGCTATTTCTTAAAGCAAGACAGACTTCACCTAGGTTGTGGCTGTGAAAAACCAAGGATCCTGTCGTTTCAGCAAGACCTTTAATACTTCCTCAACAACAAATGGCCTTAAAACATAAAAGCAAGTCTCAGAGAGACTTCAAAGAGGAGACCAGGAGAAAAAGTGAAATTGTCTTGGTCTCATTGTGCCTAAATTATTCCACTGTTTGAATTATAAATTCAAAGCTGAGAATAAAGATATTCTCTAAAAATAAACAAAGGTGCTTGAAAACTTGGTTTAATGCTGTTTTTTTCCTCCCCAGGCCAAACTAGCACATTTGCCTAAAAAGGTCACAGAGATTCTGAATGTCCATCAAGTCAGTGCTAGATTTTCCACACAGATCATCACCTGCACTCTTCCATTTACGGCAGATGGACACAAATCCAGACCAGCAGCATACTATTGGCAGTAAATTCTAGGAAATTCAAGTAGAGAACTAATTTTTGTGTGCTACAACAGGAGGACAAGCTACTTCAGTAGCTTTAAACTCCTTTAAAACTTAGAATCTTTAGGTCTTTTTAGTAAAAGGATCATAGGTCACAACCACAGAGATTCTATAAAGTCTAAAACTGAAATTGTGAGGTCAGAGGAATGGGAGGACACATATTAAAAGTGTTGAAAAGAGGGACATACACACACATGCTTCCAATGGAATTTTATTTTTTGAAGTTTTAAAAACTTGTTTATCAAGCATGGAAAGAGGAAAGCAGAAAAGCAAGAGGAACATTGACAGCATGTATGGAACAGGAGAGATGGAATAGGCACAGAAGAAAAGAGGAAGAGTAAGGAATGAGAAGACTAATACAGACTACATTACAAGTTAAATGGGTTACAATCAGTAGGTTTTGGCAATGACTGCCTTCCTCCCCAAATGGAATTGTTTTGTTTTGCAGATACAGATTTTTTTTTTAAACGAAAGGACTCTCAAAGATCCAGAGGTGCTACTTCTGTGTCTGTAGAGATGGAGAAGACACGTTGTAGTAGGCCAGGAAACAGCCCACAAGTTACTCATCTCCCTTCCTATTGTGTTTCAGTGCTCAAGGAATGGCCTTTTGCTTGAAATCATTGTTCCCTGGCTAGGAATCACATTTTTTTCCACTCAAAGCACATCAAAAACACTCTGAAATCATTAAACAGCATACAAATCCTAATGATATTGTGTAATTCCTCTGCAGCTACTAAATGAAAACAAAGAGCTCTTCTACCAGCCCACACACCCTACTGTAGCTGCTGCACTGGTGTACTATAAACATGTACAAAAAAATAAAACTCCATCTGAAGAAAACAGGTGCCTGCCTTCACAATGAGACACAATGCCAAACACTAAATACCACAGCTGGTAAAATGGGCATGGAGCTCCAGTCACTAAAAATCTCCACCAGGAAGATGACCTAGCTCCAAACCAACATAAAATGCATGACTAAAATAATGTTTTTCCTCTTATTTCTCTGATATTTATTTCTCAATCTTCTGTAGCTCATCTGACCTAAGGCATCATAAAGGCTGACAGATTTTGGGTATACGAGTGTGCATGTATCTGGTACTTAGGACACCACCAAACCATGGGCATTCTCACCCTTCACTAAAATATAAAATCTCTTTACACCCTTAAACAAAGGCTCTTCATTTCTTTGTAAAGATAAACCTGGCTGGGACAAGATAGATATGAAAAGAAGGGCTCTGAGGGCAAAGGGAGAAGATGGAATAATTTCTCTTTATTTGTTCAGAGGGAAATTCTCTTTGAGGTAATTTTCCTCTCCTTTTAAACTCCCTCTAAGTCTCATGTTCAGCCACATAAATTCTGAAGCATCTTCTCACTCGTGCTTATCTGACCCTAACATACGCCAGAGAACCTAAATGAGGCTCACTGATGAAGAGTCAAAGAACCCTGCTCTAAAACCCCTCACTATCACACCACCTCGCACAGGTTTGGCTTTTTTTATGTGAGAATGACCTGAGGAACCCATTAAATTGATAGCTAGATTAGTAATGTTTTAGGAATGCCACTTTCCCACTGTCTAGGCAGTTCAATTTACAAAAACTAGTACATGAATTAGACACATTGGAATTTTAGTAATTATTAATCTTTGACCTGTTCAAAGTGCTCTACAAACATTAACCATCTAATCCTCAGAATAAACATGGACTGCAAGTAACAAAAAACCCATCCTGAAAGCCTGCAACACAAAAACAAATAACCAACCATCCCACCTGAAAAGGCAATCTTGCCTCTCCTGCATAGGGAGTGATAAATACAGTACTGTGTGCTGGGCCCCTGAAAGCCACTAACAAAGTCACTAGAACAGGCACAGAGGTGAGAGATCCCAAATCACAGTCCTATACTCGTGCCTTTAAGGTAAAATAGTTTTTAGCTCCTGATCTCTTTCCCATTAAACTCTGCAGGTGATAGCCTGCACAGACACAAGAAATCTAGGGCAGAAAAAAGAACAGCAACAAAGAACCAAATACATAAATATTACAAGGAACACTGTCAAAAGATGATTTGAAAAGCCCATTTATGAGCTTACAGACAATACCTTGGTGGCACGTATTTGCCTGTGCAGGTCAGTTAGTTGTTGGATTTTGTATTCTAGTTCTGAAATCTGGGCTTGAAGCCATGTCCAACGGCTGCCAATTCTAGCTCTGTCTGCAAGCCACTTCCATTCAGAAGTATAGCTGCTGTGAAGACAAAATGCTGGTTAGTCCAAAAATAAAGATAACCACATTTGCACAAGAACATTTTTGACAGCTGCTCTGCCTTATGTTGCAAGCATCTCAGTTGCTTTCAGAAGATATCTGATTATACCCATCCAGTTTCACATCAGCTTATTTCTGTAGCAACAGAACTTGCCCAAACCAGTACAATCCATGCTCGCTGGCTATTCCCACACTAAGCTAGCTTTTTGTTCTGGATTATAAAACTCAGAGCGGGATAAACTACCAAACTATATCAGTTAAGGCTGATTACAGATGTGTAAAGAATTCCAGTAACTCCACCAGCAAGAATCCAAACTCTTACACCATACTTCCTCCCACAAGCTTTCACAAATATTGTTTGCTAACAACAGGAATTTAATAAAACATCATGCAGCAATGACCAACTAGATACCAGGTCACTGCCCAAAAAAAAACCCAACTAAGTAGTTTAAATGTCTTTTATTCAAGCTGATTTATAAATACCTGTGTCAGTTTAGTCTAGTCAGATCACTCTTACTACTATTTATAATAGATGCTTTTTGCAATACAAAAAAATATGCCTCCCGGTACTTGACATTGTGAACACCTTAATTTTACTATGCTAAATTCATCACTGGAATCAGCAAACATTACTCAACCCACATAGTAAACAAATGAATGAGGAAACCATACCATGCAACAAACAATCTTGATATTCTATAAGTTTAAGCAACACAGACAAGACAATGCAGTATTTTACTATGTAACTTCCACTGCTATCCTACCATTAACTGAGTTCATTTATTTACAGAAAGCAACCGGTATTTTTCTTCCCAATAAAGCTGTCAAGTAGTTTACCACAGCTAACTTTAAAAAATTGCAAATAAGTACTTTTCCTCAAGTTATTGGGATAATTACTGGATCTAGATCCTTGATGACACTGCAACTTTTGCACATGCAGAATACATGATCTGCTCTCTAGGCAATGAAGAGCACTGAAGCATCACAAAGGATACAAGAAATAGCAGACGCCAATGAACTGGCATAGGAACATCATACAAATGTAATTGTTTCATGCAGAATTTTATGTCAACTACCTCAACAACAAAGAAAGATAATAGAGCAGAAGATGCTAAACATGTCCTGCAATGAGTTGGGAACCATCAAATTTGAGAATCCTAAAAGTTTCAAGGCTAATATTATAAAACATAATATAACTCAAAATTTCAGAACTTTCAGTCTAGTTTAGCTATCATAAATAATAAGGATAGACACAGTCTCTGGTAGGCCACTTCTAAAATACATAAATCTTCTCTCTTTTTAACATAAATTATCCTCCCACATAATTTATCACCAGTTTAAAATCTCTCATACACAGAAAAAATGAAAATACGAAATTATGGTGATTGAAACATCCTATTTAAATACAAATTCTACGAAGAAGCAATGTGGATTACTATCAAAAAGAAACTCAAAGAACTCTGTAAATATATATGATAAATTACTTGTATTTTACATATTCTACTAGTAATTTTCTCCCAGGAAAAAAAAGCATATGATGCCATCTTGTGAAAATCCATTTTTCTGACCTCTTTTTAATTCTCTTCATCTTCCCATTATTACCAGCAAAGAGTAGAGTCCCAATTACTTATGCTTTAAGGTCTTCCTGACAAGAACAGCTTTTGCATGTTTGTGCTCCTGAAAGTCATAAAATACAATTTGCTGGGAAAGGGAGGGAATCTGAATTTCAAGTTTTTAATTAAATGTGTTCACACAAGCGTGGTGGCTGGAATAGTTAAGACTTGCCTCAGGACCCTGGTCTGGCAAAAAGCTAGCCCTAAGAGCTGCTTAATGAGTCTATAAAAATCCCTTAGTTGATAATTTTAACAAAAAAAAAAAGCTAAAGAGGAATGAAGAGGATAACTGAAAAACCCAACAGCAGTATTGACGTGTTTATTTCTGCTCCTTTCTCAAAAGGCAATTGAACAAATGAACGATTAAACCTCACAAACCAGGACATTGTAAAAAGAAAGCCGAGATGAGAGGAAATAAATCACACAGATTCACCTCCCAAACTAGATGCAACAGCCTGGGGAGAAAGGTGAGCTACTCTCAAACAGACTGAGGAGGAGTGGGAAGCAAATGAGAAGAAAAGTAAGGTGTCCTGTACACAGCTGGCAAACAAGAGGCAGAATGGAAAGGGCCAGAACTGGTCTTATGTCACCTACACTGCATGAAATCAGTGTGGCATAAGGGAATCCACAACCAGTATCGAACCACAGCTGACAGGAGAAGGAAAGTTAAATGTTGTAACCTCTGTATATTACTGTCTTACACATACACAAGAATCCTCTGCAAAGTTACATCACAAGTTGTTTTTCAAAAATGGTTGCATTTTTTTCCCCTTAGACACAGTATTTAATCTCGAATCAACTGCATTCACTGGTCAACACATTAAGTACATTTTTACATCATTCTAAAACACTATGCAAGTATTTCTTAAGGCTTTAAATTCTATTATATAATTAAAATAACAGCATTTAATTACACTGTGTAACAATGTCCTTAGGCCCCACTCTAAGGAAAGGTTTCCTCCGAACTAAGCACAGACACTTTATGCTCAGGCCAAAGGAAGCAATTTTAGCTTCTCCATCTTGCTAGCCCCGGGTGCTCCATGCCCAGTGCCTGCTCAAAGACTTGGGCAGCTACATGGTGACATGGATTAGAGAGTTGCTCCCAGTTAATTTTAATTCTAGGGGCAGCATGACTGAAGCAAGTCTAGATCCCTTTCCCAGTTTTGATGTGTTGGAGACAGAGTAAGAGACAGAAGCATTGCTGAACTCTGTTCCCACCCCTGTCACTCCTACTTGTTTTACCTTGCATTATTTTTAATCATCTTTTCCTCTAAGCCTATTTCTCTACAAATCTTTTAGTAAAGCTTGTAACTCTTAAGGAAGATAAAATCACTATGAGCTATCCTCACACTCCTAAAGTGAGCTGTTCGCATGCAAAGTAGTATGGTTGCTCCAGTGACAAATGATAACCTATTTCTGCAACAAAACAGACCCAAACCAACCTTGAAACAAAACCCAAACCTAGGTAAATCTGTTCCTGGGATGCTAGACAGTAAAGCTTAACATTCACTCAGTAAAGGAAGTTACTTCAAGATCATTTCAGAGAATTCATTAATTCTGCAAACCAGAGAAGGAAAAAAAAACCAAAACACCAAAAACCCAACCACAGCTACAAAAATAACCAGGCCTGTCACTGAAGGAGGAAGTCAGAAGCAGGTGCTAAAGTAGAAGCTCCTGCTGTTGTTTTCTGCTGGGAATGAGACAAGAAAAAAGACATTTCTGTCTGTTCCACTTCCTGTGTGCTCCTTTCGCAAAGTATCTTTACTTGGTTTCTGTGCTTTTGACTCTAAGATCATACATCCTCCAAAGGAATTCCAAAATCTTTCTTCTGATAGCAACTCAGCATAAACCATGTTACACTGGTAAAGTTTCTCACATTCAGTACTGTAGTACAGTAGAGTATTAAATTTGCATATAAACTCTAAATCTGCAGATGACCTGCTACATTCATCGAGGATTACCAGAATTGGAAGAGAACAGAGCAATACTGATTTTGTATCAATACAACATCTCATTTAAACTGCCCTAGGGAAACATGCTGGATTTGCACTAGGGGCAACTTGTTTCCATGCAAAATACCTGCCTGCATTTCTGTCTTGGCTGGACTGCAGGTCAATCCTGCACAACTTACAAGAGAAGGAAAGAAAAGAAATGCAGCAGAACAAACAAGGCACAAGCGCAGACACAAATGCAAACAAAGTATGATGAAAAATGTAGCTAGGAGCAGACATTCAGGCTGTACTAGGGCATCCCAAAGCATGGAAAAGAGTTCAGCTGGGGATCATCAGCAACAGCAGAGGTAATATAAGCATTTCATCAAACCTACTGGCTTCTGCTAAGACTGAGGAGGCAAGTAAAGAGCACTAGGTACTGCTATTACAGTCGGTACTGTTGCTGGAACTGAAAGAAGTTTCAGCCACAACCCTTAGCACTCTCACCTTCCCTCAAAGAGAAACACTGAGAACAAACCATGTTTTTACATAAACAAACCAATATTGCAGAATACAAAGGACTCTCAGGATTTCCAGTGCCTCCATTGTGTTTTGGGTGAGATTTATATTTTCTCAATAGCTAAGATCAGCTTGTCCCAAAAAACAAATGCAGGCAACCTATCTGAGTGCAAAAGGGAGCTGCTAACCAAGATAAAATTGCTGTGCTCCACACACTGCTGTTTGGGGTTTGTGCGTGGGTTTGGGACTTTTTTGGTTACAGAAGACAAGAAGAGGTGAAATTTAAACCTTAAAGGCATATTTTATTTTTATAAGCAAACAAAACAATAAGCCTGAAAACAGTTGATAAATTATGGAGAAACACAGTAGTATTTAAAATGCACAAAACACACAGGATGTGGGATTGACAGTAAATATCCAGGAAGGTTGGTTGAAGCAATATATGATGAACACAGAAAGAGTATTTTAGAGTGTGTGGCCCTGTGACCATGGCAAAATTCTCCACAAGTTATCTTATATGCTGAAAATTGAAAGCAAACTAAAGCCTTACACCTTTCTAAGTTCCAGGGAGAACAAGTAACATGCTCTACCATGACATGTCTGCAGGGACAATGACAGGATGCTTCCTGCTAAACAGGAAGGGAGCATGCTTGCAACAGACCCACACCAAAACTCAACATTTTTAACATTTGACAATGCATGACACAGTCACCTTTCAAAGGCTTTAAAAACACCAAAATTTTCAACTAACAACACTTAAATGCACACAAGCCAGAGAGCAAGGCACTCACATAGTGTGGGTGGAAAAAAAATCCTCCAATTCCAAAATTCTTCATTAAACATAAGAAGGGCATTTGTTCCTGACATCCCCTCACCCTTACATTTCTGCTCAGTCTCTCAATATAGGGTATTTTGCTCTTGCTGCTAGGTGATGTTCCCTTTGGTTTAATCCACATGGTTCCAGCACCCAGTTTTCAGGTTTTCAGATTTTCAGTTTTTCACAGTCCTAAAGTGACCTCTACCATCCCTGCTGGTTCATCTCCTCTCACTGGGAACTCCTGGGCTAACAGAGCTCTACTGCCCAATCACACAGCAGTGAAGTATTCGGGAGCAAAAAGCTCATAAAGCACAGACTGGCTCTACCCTCAGGATAAAGAGCTAATCACCCTCCTTAGTGGGAGTTACTGAAAACAACAGCAGAAGTTTATTGTTTTTATGAAGGACTGATCTCCAGAAACTGAAAAGCACTAAGAAATCAGAAGTTTCTCCAGTCTTTAAGTTCCATCCAGACATCATATGACTCACCATGAACTTCATGAAACATTGGGAAAAAATCACTCATCCTCCACTTCTCTTGGGAAGCCCGCTCAGTTGTACAAAAATACAAAATATTCTCCACATGGCACTCTATCACAAATGCTCCAAAGCACACTAGTGTGGTGGGAGTCCCTCCAGGACTGGAGCTGATAAGCTGTGAACGTCCTCACCTGCCCCTAATTTCATACACCAGCACTACACTCAGTTCTCTGACTCTATCATGGTAAAGCCCAAAAAGCAACTGTCCTGAATACAAGTATTTTCTTGCAAGCCACTAATGTGGGCCCAGGGCTCCTGATACCTTTGGTCAGCATGGTGGAGAAATTCAACAATGTCCATTTTTCTTCTCTCTGCAGACACTGACAGTAAATAAGATATTACCTACGAAGACTAGAAGATTATATAATACAAAATATTCAAATTAGGTGAATTCAGATATGCTTGCATTTTAGATAACCATACCTAGATTTTAGATAAAAGTATGTGCCCACTCCAAACCAAAACCTCCAACACTTGTAATAGCTGAACAAATATGTCCAACTATTAAATGACCTGTAAATGCTGGCTCAAGGACTAATTTTTCCAGCACACCTATATAATGTTTGTTTTCAGAATGAACTAACTTCAGTTGCTGTTGAAGCATTAATTCCCCTGGATCAGTTAAGTGTTAAACCCCTAATAACTACATAACTAAAAATACCAGTGTGTGCTGTTTTATGAATGCAACTTCTTCAATGCATTCCTGACTGTAAAAAAGATTAAAACAAACTTTTCTTTTGTTTTGTAATGATTTTGGCCCATCAACATTACACAAAAACCTCACTATTTACTGTGGCAGTTCATGCTGAGCCTTTGCTCAGACTATCCATGAGCAGCATGCTGCAGTTTTGGAATAACCAACACCAAACCAAGCTATGCACTCCCCGCACCCCACTCCTACACCAAAAAATCAATCAAGGGAATTTCTCTGGTGCTCAAAATTAGCTTGCAATCACTGTGAAGATCTGCAGCCAGTCATTCTTCTGGATCCTACCAGGCTGCTATCCCCTTTGCTGTTTAACAGGAATTTTTACCTGGCAGACATTTTCCTCTGAAACACTCCACAGTTTCCCAAAACATGGGTTATAGTTCTCCCTATCATCTACAGACATCAGCAACTGCTTATTACAACAATTTCTGGAACCCATGCCTGGTCCCACCATCTCTGACACAGAGGCCATTTAATATTTTCAGAATTGCATCCAATAACGCATGTTGATACCAATATATATAACACTTCTTATCTTCCCAAACCAAAACACTGTATCCAGCTGAACATTTCTGCTACACCATCAGGCCTGAGGAATTTATGCAGTAACACCTGAAATTATCAGCCACAGCTGTGATTTTTCTCTTTTGAGAAAATTCATGGGGGAAAAAATTAAGTAGCAATGAAATTTTTAAATCTTCCACAAAACAGGAAGGGACAGTGGGAAGGATGGAAGAGGAAAATAAATATACAGAGAAAAAAAGGCTGTAGAAGAAAACTGAAAATATGAAAAAGGAAAGTCTCTGTGCTTAGATATCCTAGCAAGGGAGATATTTCATAAGAATTTCACTGGTGCACTATATATATGCTCCCTCATCTGAGAAATCACATCTTCCAAACTGAGGAGACGCCACGGACACTATTTGCCTGCTAAAGGGTTCCTGCAAAGGATCACACTACTGTTGCTGTTTTATACTGGAAACTGAACTGTTGTACTTGCACTGATTTGTTAACTCAGTTTGGGGACAGAATAAATTAAAAATTCAGCTTCTTAAAGGATCTGTTAGAGTGTTGAATCTTTCCAGTGGCTGGCTTCACAACCCGGTAGGAGCTCTTCACCTCCAGCTCTGTTTATGTAATTCTTTAGAGCTGAGTTAATTATAAAAGGCCAAACGGGTTAGTGAAGGTGGAGTCAGGCAGAATATTAACTGCCCAGAAGGAAAAAACCTGCAAAAGGTAAACAACTAGCAGTATTTCCTCTTAACAAAATTTAAAAAAAAACCAAACATGCTGTAAATTGAGTATCTGCCAATAGCTTTTGTTCGAAGTATTTTAATATTAATTGTTAAGATTCTGTTGTATGGTCCAACACCCCAACATGCTGTACAGTCCAACATGAAGCAGAGAAGCAGGCAGTGCTAAAATGCAGAGAAAGAAACTTCAATGACAGCAGGGCTGCCTAGAAACAAGCTTCTTTTCTTGCCTTTGAAATGGCACAACATCAATAGATTAACAACAAAACACCAGGAACATAGGCCTAGAAATTCTAAGTATTACACAACTGCCCTTCAAAAAGGAACCAAGTAGTGCTACATCTGTAGCCTATGCTCAACATAAAATAAGGCAGAACTTTAAAAACATATTCCTTGAAAGATTTGTGGAAATTGAACGTTATGACAGCACACAAGCAGCACATCAATGCTGTCTAGCCACTGAAGTTTATTCCAAAATTTGTATGTATATTCTTACAAGGAAAAGATGGGTATGGTATTCACCACTGGGTAAGCTCCAATTCCACCTTGTAAGTCAGTACATATATATAATGTGCATGTATTTAAATATATCATGTATATGTATTTATATATATGTGTGTGTGTATATATATATGCATATATAGGATCAGATTCCAATGTAAAATGTGTAAGAACCATACTCTTCTTGAGACATTTTGGACAACTAACAGTTGAACCTGGAAGGCTCATGCCAGATGCACTGGAAATGAGTGCAGCTTTTGGTAGTAGAGGGGTTACAGCCCTACAGAGAAGTAGAAAACTGTCCCAGCCAGGACAGTCAGAAGGGGCTGTGGTAGGTGGGGAAGTCGACAACATGGTGTATAGTACACATATATTCAAACACAGACCTTCAGGTTTATTTGTTTTTCCAACACCAGAATCAGGAAACAGAAGTTTGCTAACTGAAAATTGAACTGATTTAAATTCCCCAACAAAAAACTTCTTTTGACTCACAAGAGCTAGGCAAAGTGTGTGGATGAAAATAAAATAATTTACAGCCATTTCAGTGAAAAAAAAGAGTACAGGTCAATATATTTAAATCCAACATCTAACATCACATTCCTAACCCATATTTAGCAGTATGAATGAAACTCTGTTACAGGACAGCATTCCTATTTTGGGAAGTCTTTATGCACACTTTTTACTTCATGTGAAAAGGAAAGCACTTAAATGATTTCCTGTATCAGGGCCCACGTATGCTGATTTTCAAAGGCACTGGGTGTATCCCTTTGAAGTATATTCTCACTGAATCAATGTTAGCTATAAACCAAAATAACACTGCCCTTGCTTTACAAGAAGTTATAAAGACAGTTCATTGTTGTTTATAAACAAATCTTTTAATTAAAACAAACATATTTTACAGCTTAGTGAAAGAAAAAAGTTAGCCATAAAACACTGATTAATCAACACTTGACATCAAACACCAAATTCTTCCTGTCTCCAATTTAATTAAGCATACAAGGTTACATATGCATACACATGTGCCTACTTATTAGATTTGCTATTCTACACTATCCTGACTGTGTATTAAAAAGTTATTAAGAAGAGCAATGCCAAGTTTTTATTTAATATGAATTCAACATCCATCTAAATTAAAAGATTTGAGATTCCCAGCTCCAAGTTTCCCTTGCAGGTTAAAACCTGTACAATCTTCTGCCTTTCACTAAGACCTTTCTGTCTGCCCTCAGCAGCTGCAAAGATATTAATGTAATTACAGGTTAGAAATCAGGATCCTCACTCACAAGAGCATTACCCTGGTATTGTGAGAACAAAGTTTTGCTCAACAGCAGGTTTATATTGCTGCACATGAGATCTCTAAAGCAAAACAGTAAATGCATGGGGACCCTAAAGAAGTTATAAATACATCTTATGGAAACCCAACCAAGTGAGATTAAATATATTCTGAAACAATACATGTATCCTTAGAGTTAAAACAGAAGGTAATGTAAAGCTATCTTTTCTTTAATTTTCCTCTCACATTCTAGTGATAAGAGCCAAGAATTGAAAAAATGGAATTCTTGAAAAAGATATTCTTAAATCAGCATATTATTTGCACCAATGAATTTATACTTATTCAAAAGCCCTCATATTAATCTTCTATACAAATAAGACATTTCCTGGACTTATTAACTAAAAAGGTCTTAAAACCAGGAAACAAGTGGGGGTTTATACCTAAGAGCAGCATTTTGTCCAAGCAGACTCTCCTCCTCCCTTTCCCAAACTCATAATTCAGTTCTCGTATCAGGTATGAAGTGAAATTACAGCTCAGTGTGGAAAATTAGGACCTGACCTTGCAAAAACAAACAGCCTCTCTTTTATAACGTGGCTCAAAGAGTTGCAATAAACCCTATCCCTTTAGCAGTGCTGTGCATAGCCAGGACTGCAAAACTGCAATGATGTTGCTCAGTTAGCCACAAGAAAAAATGCTAGGAAAAAAAGGAAAATAATCCAGAACAAACAGATTAGATCTGGAGATACTAGTCATAATGTTTTCTTCCTTCCTGTATTTTCTCTGCCTTAATGCTCCCCTCCCCATCACATGTTTGTACTAAAAGCAGATTTTCCATCTCCTCTTTTCAACTAGAAATCTAAAGGGGAAAAAAGAAAAAAAGGAAAAAAAAAATTGACTATCTCTTCACATTCATTATAAAGGTTTCCAGGCACAACAAACCCTGTGGGCATGGAAAAATATAACAGTGCGTCTTCGTCAGGCTTGAGGTTGCTGGAGGATAATCAGTAAAACATGTCTTTCAGAAGTCAGAGGAAAATGAAAACATTTCAGAGGGAGAATCCCACCAAACTATGCAAAAGGATTGCATTTGGATAGGGAAAGGAGAACTGGGAAAACAAGGCACAGGACTTGTCATGAGCAGAAAAAGCTACTTATTTTGCAGAAAAATCCATTGCAAGCAGTTTTTCTGTCTAATCGACTAGATGCATGGATTACTGTTTGATGGAGTGAGCAGCTGTTTCTTCAAAGAACCACACTGATGTATCTTTTGATTCTGGAAGATCACAAATGTAGTGTACATAGAAGAAAAACTCTGCACTCCACAACTTTAAAGGTTTCCCAAATGACCACCTGAGCATCAGAGTTCTTTGTGGTACATTGTATTTCCTACTACACCAGGAACAGACAAAAAATACATCAATAAGAATGTAAAGTTGGCCTAGCAGGAGCTGTGTTGTTGCAAAACTTTTGAGCTCACATCACCATCCAATTCACCTTGTTTGAAATCTACGACTATTTCTATGTATAATTTTTCACCTTCATGAACCACAAAGATCAACAAGTTTCAAGTAAATTCAGCTGGTGAAATGCTGTCTGTGGTGCACATCAAGGATTAGTTACGAATCCCTAAAGGAATTACTCATGGTCAGCTTTGTGTTGCCTTCTTGGGCACTCTGTCTGCTCTAGTTTCTAACACCTAACAGCGAGCCAGGGAGCAGCACCTAAAAGCTCTCTGAGAAACTACAGAGAAGGACTACCACATCCCCTGGGTAGGGGGAATTTCCTATGCCCAAAGGATGGAACGTGTTAAAATACACCAAAAATTACTGCTGGAAATGTGGTGCTATGAAAACTGACAGGTTAAAGACATTCATGAGCTGACAACAGCAGCAAAATGACGAAGATCCTGAAGACAGCCAACTGGTTTTTCATATTTCTTTTTAGTAGACACTCTAAAGAATAAAATATGTTTTGATTAAGTTCTTGAAATGAGATGAGCCTTTCCAATTACTCTAGGAACTAGAGAAGTTTGGTAAGTACTGTGAAATGCCTTCACCAGCAGAGCAAGGATATTTCTTGTCTTGAGGACAGAATCTATACAACGCAGGAACAATGATTTAAATATCTTACAACAGCTATTTGCAACTAAACAACAAAGGTATTGAAATAGATGGATAAAGACAATCTTACTTGAGCCACAAAGCATTGAGATACAGCTCAGAAGAGCTCATGTCAATACTCATTGGGAAGAACTCTTTTCAGGATAATGAGACTGAACAGGTTCAAAACGCTAAAAATAACTCCAGGTTTTTTATCTAGCATGAGGAATTGGAGCTGGAATCAACTTCTCCCTCCTGATGGGAAACAGACTGCTCTCAGGTAGACACAGTAACTGCAGGTTCCTCCCTGCCTTGCAAATTGGATTGATACCTCCTCCCCACACAAGAAGAATGAAAAGCACCACAGTCACAACAATGATCAGTCACCAGCATGATTATACCCTCAAGTTAAATACAATCAGTATACTGAGATGTGAGCAAAACCAAAACATTCTTTCCATTCATCACTACATTACTTCAATCTTATGGTATCTACAGTTAAGAATTATGAAGAACATCACAGAGGAATTCAGAGTAAAAGCCCTCACTATGAAAAATAAAAATTTCCACACAGGTGAGGAAATGAGCATTGTCTCACCTACATGATCCCACTGTTTCTGGAAAGCACTTATAGCCAATTCCCGAGGAAAGAAAGGCAATCCAGAGCATGTAAATCCACTCAGCAGAAATAAAAATAGATATTAACTTTGTTTCTGTTGTCCAGATGAAAGGCAATCCAGAGGGCCTTAAAACAGCAAGGCTCAGGAAACAGCAAATCTCACCAGCAGAACTGGTGAATAACTGATTTACCTTTGTTACCTAGAAGAAGAGGGGCAGCATTTTATTCACAAAGGCAAATCTTAGGAAGGTTGGAGAAATGAAGAAAAACATTCTGAGCTGAAGATAATGATAAATTCAAATAAGAGACACCCTGTCCTCACTGCAAGGTTAATTCAAGCATTGCCTCAGCTTAGGCATACAGACAAGTCTTTTGCTTAAATCAGGCAGTACTCTGATCTTCTGGCCCAGCAGCACACCCCAAACACCAGCGATTCTTTCCCTGCCAATGTAGCAAGGCCGCTGCTGCTGAACAACTGCTGACCAGTAAGAACATAAAAAAGGGAGAAGAATAAACAACCCAAAATAAAGGGCCACACTGAGTCAGACTACAGATCATCTTACTCAGTTCCCCTGCCTCCTAGCAATAGCAGAGATAACAATGTTACAACAGTGCAGGCACGGAGGGAGCAGCACTTCTCCCGAACATTCTCTCAGCTGCCAGCACTCCCAGCTTGGGGATTTCCTGAGCCAAAGGTGATGGCTTTGAACTTCATAGTCCTCTGTGGATTTTTCATCGGTGCAACAAAGTAAACTGAGTAAGCCTTAAGTGCAAAGATAACGACCAAAAGCCACAAGAAGGAATAAAGGTAAAAGACTGGCAAGGGGAGTTAGAAATTCAAGTGTCCCTGGCAGGAAGAAAAAAGAAAACCATGGAACTTTGGTCCAAGTTTTACATTACCCACTACCCTTCAAGAATCAAGAATTTCTCAAGAGTTTTCTTTTTCAGTTCATGTAATCCCAAGATAAGAATCCTAGAGCCAGGGCTACTCAGTTCAAGTATATCAGTTAGGAGAAGAATGTGGACTCCCCTATGCTAGGGAGAGCCCAAATTATGTTTTTTTTTTTAAATATGTCAAAAGAATAATTATTTTGCAACCTCAAATATATTTAAGGTGTTCCTAACTTAGTTGGCAAGTCATTATGCCTTTGCTGGACTACAGCATAGTATTTACCATTCTGACAATATATAAAAGAAAAGGAAAACCTTTTCTCCTCTGTTTTTCAGACCTACAGAGCTTAGCAGAACACAGCAGAGATTTGATACAGCCTTGCTGGACTGAAGCTATAAACACGTAACAGGGCAAAGCTCTTCCAATTTCAGAAGCTTACTTGATTTCTTCTGAGCATTATGCTTTTCAGCAGAATGGGAAGTGTTTTTAAGTATTTTCGAATTTATTTTTTCTAGACACTTTCTAACAGCAGAGGGTATAAGGAAAGACAGGTAAATAAAAGCTCTGTCCTGACTATCTATAAGAGCCCACGAGAAATGCAGGTGTCATGAAGCTCCTACCAAGCTGCTGCATTTGTGTGCAGCCCTCTTCTATGTATCACAGCCCTGACTATTATATCCCAACAAACCTTAAGACATGCTCGTCTCTCCAGCTTTGGGAAGAGGAAAGCAGCTGCCTTTTCACAGCTTTCTAAAATTTCTTGACTGAAGAGACTGCATTAACAGCATAGCAAGGTAGAGGTTAAAAAAAAAAAAAATGTTGTACCATCATCAGAGAGCAATTTTACTATCTCCTCTTACCCACCACTGATTTTCAAAGCCACAGTAATTTGTATTGACAGGATTCCAGCCAACTTAAGACCCTACTAGTTAATGACATTAATTTCCCTCTGGCTCTTCCTGCAAAAGATACCAGCAATAATAAAAACATCATTGCTAGCTACATTCATAGTTGCAGAGTGACTTCAGCAAGTAAATTAATATTTTAAAAATTAAAAGTCAAAGAACCAAACTTTTTTAATATACCAACCACCAAATACTGGATGGCTTGATACCTGCATTAGATGATAATTTTAAATTTTTACTCTTTATCACAACATAGTGGATTTCAAGATCCTAATACTGACTAATTCTTTTAATAACTCCAGAGTAAAATTAAAATAATTTTCATTCTGGCTCCAAGTATTCACAGCTACCACTATTTGATTTATAGCACCATTCGAGTATTAGCAGTATGGATGTAATGCAAACGGACACAGTGCAGTACAAACTCTAGTTCTCTGCAATCTAGGAAAGCTCCTGAAATGCATTAATTAGAAGTTGTAACTTTTTGCCAAACTTAGCTCACACTGTCAGTCTTGCTGATTTCAGTAAGACTATTGAGCGAGGTTACTCACACAAGATGGAATCTGTAGGTCTAGACCCCTTCCATCCTGATTTCTAAGTAAAAAGCACATGAGTCTAACCAGGAATTTAACACTTACGCTTCCACAGTTGTTCTTACAGTCTGTTCCTCACCATCTTCATCTGAGCTGCTACATGTTGCATCAGAGTCCAGATCCTTCTCCACACGAGACAGCAGCCCTCCAGTAGAAAGTGCAAAGCCACGGATTTCACCCGGTGCAACGCTAACTCCGTTCTGTACATCCACACTCAAACTACTCTCCGAAGTAGTTGTGTTGTTTTCTGACCAACCTTCAGTGCATCTGAGGGAGCTATTGCTCAAAAATCTAGCTGGCTCATGGAAAACCTTCATTCTCTGAAGCTGATGTTTCACAAAGCATTTCAGCTGCTGATCACAGTGTTTGATAACATGCTTTGCCAGGAGCATTTGTAAACGCTTCTGAGTTCTTTTGGCTCGACTGATTTCCATTTGTTGCTTAGTGACACACTGGAGTAAGCGAGCATACACCTCCTCCTGGGTGCAGCTCAAAATCCCTTCTGAAGGCCCGTGAAGAATTTGGTGTAATAAATCCCCTTTTATCGTTTCAGTGCAGACTTCCAAAGCCCTACCCAAAACCCCATTCTTCTTGTACCATTTACCATTTAGAAGTTGCATCTCTTCTGCATTACTGGATTCAGTTATGCTTGAACCTGAAAGTCTCTGCATTCCCGCCAAGTTCGGAGATGTGGTCTCTAAAAACGCTGCCCCTTTGACCTGTTGCTCGGGTTCTGAATGACTAATATGACCAAATGATGTGTCAGCACCATTATGTAATGACTTTCTCATCCTGGAGCAGCCAGGCTCTCCTGCTTTCATTTGCTTACCAGTTTTGTTGCTAAAGGCAGAATTTGTACTCATTAACAAGACAGACTGATAGCACTTGGAGGATGGTGGGGAACCAAAATGCTGCACACTGAAGATATCATTCCTGAGGTTGGGCTCAGCAGTGGGGAACCCCAGGACTGAGCAAGTAATCTGTGCGAAGGAGTCCTCTTTTATCTTCTCTTCCACTGCTCTGGAATTTTCCATGCACAAAGTTGTATCAGACTCCATAGCTCTAGAGGACAAAGAAGGTGACAAGTGGATACCATGACCTTTTGTTGTTGCCTCTCTGAGGGCTGGTGTCATTATAGCTACGGTAGGCAGTTTACAGCAAACCTGAAAATAACATGGGCCATGTAAATTTCCTCATTTTCATGACACAGTACAAATACAACAACTCTGTTAGACATTTCATTCTTTCAACATCATTCAAAAATTCCATTAAAAAGGATATTATCTAAAGAACACAAACTATGTTGCCTCCCAACTCAAACAAGAACACTCCTTCTGTTTTTTCTTAATTCACTCAGAGGCTGTTCCATGTGCAATGAAAGCCTTTACGTCTCAGGGGAGTAACTGTTCATACCTCATTTCATTTTAGATTCTATCAGTCTGAGAAGTAAGACCCAAAAAGTTCAGGTCTGTCATCTAACCTTGCCCAAACTGAAAAACACAACCTTGACTGGCATTATTGCAAAAAAATGTATTTTCTGTAAATCTATATAAAGCAAGCATTTGATTAACTATTATATATTCTTATAAATACACATTAGAAACCAATCAACAAGAATGCTTTCAAAACAGAAAACTCTTAAGTTCTGAAGTCTCCGACCAAAACCAATTATTTCCTGTGCCTTTGTATACCACTCTTTATTCATCAGGCACTGTCCGCATAATACACACAGATTATTTTTCATAACAAATTAAGAAAAGACATTCTCCTTGACAAATCCTTTTGCTTGTGGCTTGCCAATTAACAAAAGGTTCCAGACTCTGGGATCAAAAGACCAATGTCAATCTTCACCCCTTCTTGTCAGCAGCTATGCTGCCAAGTCATACTGTATCTATTCCACACAGGAATCACTTGCACAGTACTTACAACTTTGTTTAGGAGATGGTTAAATAAACCAAATGAATGATTTAATTGAACCTGCAGAAGTCTGAAAGATAAGTTCCTGTCAGCTCTTCATGAAGAAGCTAGAGATAAAACCAGAAACTGTAAGAAAGCAGTAGTAAAAGTGAGTGCAGCACAGTAATGCCACAGTAACTTCTGTTGAAGTGTGTACTAGTTGAGCAGCACTTCCACTGCCCTCCTTTTAGTGTCTCCAGTTTCCTTGATCTCCACAGCAACTGCCTAGCTCAGCAATTTTCAATGCACAGATCTCAGAAGGGGTCAATGATTTCGAGACTGCCACATATGGATCTTAGTAAATAATCTGTCTGAAGGCTTAGCTTGTTTATAACTACAGGATTTTTACACTGAAGGTGCAAACATTAAAGTGAGATGTGGAAACCTAGGGAGCTGAGAAACACCAGTTTGGATACTTGCTCTTTAACCCTCAAAATATGAAGCAAAACACAGAGAGCCACATGCTGCAGTACTGCCTTACCACTCTCTGTACACTTTATTTACCTTTCATTGCTCCATGTACTTCATCCAAAAGGTTTTCATCTCTGTACATCACCCTCCTAGCATCACTGGGACCAGGTTTGGTGGTCCTACTGCTAATAGTAAATGATACCATTGAAATTCCCAGGATTTTAACCTTTACAAACAAGCCAATAACTTCAGCCTAAAGGCGAGCTCAGCACAATGTCCCCCCAGTGGACAGGTGTTCAGGAAGAGCCCCATTCTAGGATCAGACAGGGAGATGCACTGTTGAGAACTGGAGCCCCAAATCCTAAAGGCTCTGGTGACTCAGCAATGCTCTCAGCATCTGGCTGACTCATGTCTTTCCTCTTGTAAAAGCTAGCAGGCCTGTGAATTTGTAATGCAAAGGAGTATGAATTCAGACACCAGTGTCTCCCTGCCCTTAACATAACGGCAAATAACCATAGCAAGTCAGAGCAACTGTGCATGGCTAAAACACGAGGGGAGAGAACTGAACAGTTCTTCTGTGGGGTTAATGTGAGCTCAGGAGTCCCTGTGTTTGACATGTCCCTGAGAATTCTAAGCAGCTCTCCAAGAAGAGCACCATCAGCCTGGTATCTACATGCACCTAGCAATGTATTTATAAATATTCCAACTTTACCATCCACCTCCCTTAGTGTGAGTGGTTTAACAGGTTGCTACTCCTGAAACCCAGGAAACATCTACACACAGTGGAGCTGTTCAAGCAAAAAACTAGTTTGGATATGTGGATCACATACTTGTATGAAGATGGAGATTATTCAAAGAACTGGCAGCACAAAACTATAGTGCTGTGTTTTAACTTCACCACATTCCCTCAAATACCACACACCCTTTTGGTACAGTTTCAAATTTCCAAAATTGCAATGAATACCATTATCAATTTTTTTTTCATCTGGGGGACTTCTTTTTAACTCTTCTAGGGGAAAGAGGGGAAGAAATCAAAGTACCCTCATATGGTACACAGACACTGAACTAAAGAGCATTGACAAATCACTAACTAATTTAGAGTGCCTGACCAAGTATGCTTAAACTACACTGTAGCTAAAAACTAAGTAAAATGCTTTTGAAAAGTGAAATCACTCAATTAACCACTTACTCAGCAACTTGAAAATTTTCACACAATGTGAGGCACTCAGGTGTGCTCATCTCACTACAGTGACATGGAAAATAACTTT
Organism: Rhabdornis inornatus; assembly: GCA_013397075.1. Classification (NCBI taxonomy): domain Eukaryota; kingdom Metazoa; phylum Chordata; class Aves; order Passeriformes; family Rhabdornithidae; genus Rhabdornis; species Rhabdornis inornatus. The sequence goes on from VWZS01007222.1 coordinate 394,562, forward strand.
AAAAAGCTGGTACTGCCACAGTGCCCAGCCCTTGGCATTTCTCCAAAAAGTTCACACACATGCAAGCAAACAAACACACACAAAAACACCATAGGTACAGGAGCAAAACAAAGCATCAGCTGCAAAAAAATTATAAACAAATTTTAGTTCAAGTACGTGGCTTGACAAAAGTTACATAATTTACATTTTTACACATTTTATTTAATTTTGGCAGAAAGCTGCAAAAATGATTTTATTCCACCCGTATTGGAAGTGAGTTTCCAAAGAAAATCTGCTATCTTCAAAGGGGGAAAAAATAAAGGCAAATAGGGAAGGAAGACAAGTACTTGGTATATGTGTATATATATATACAAGTACTTGGTAAATGGTATACTGGAAGAGTATTTTCTTTCTGGGAAAAGCTTTTCTGTCAGAGGTAAACCATGTCACAGATTTTTTTTTTTGCATTGTCTATTACTTGATGTTTCAACCCAGAACAGCCGAAATTCTGCTAAAGTGGCAAATAGTTTGCTTTTCATCTACTGAATAAACACTCCACTTGAAAGACTAAAAAGTAGTGTAAAAAGAAAACCTGACATTAAATAAGTACTGGGGAAGGGAAGAAACAAGTACCAGACACACACAGTAAAGCAACTGATGTTTAAAGTGACTTTGTGCTTATCCTCCCCTAATACCTTAATTACCCAGGAGGATAGAGCTGGGAATTGCAGTTTACCACAGCCCAACCTGCACTCTACTCCCTTCCATCACTGCAGCTACAGGTTCCTAATCCCCAGTGACTCCTGGTGCTCTGCCTCTCCTCTCCCTCTGCTGATTTCTTCGTCCTCCCTTGACACTTCTTCATTACACCCTTTCCCTACCAGGCTTACCTCAACAGAATTTGCCTGAATCCTGAAACTAGTGTCTTCATGTTGGTGATTAGCAGCACCCTATTAAAAAAAAAACACAGCAAAACCCAGCTACAACCCAGCACACAGGGTGGCATTCCCTCCCTTCCCAGCTTTTGTTTACAGTCCTTTCACTTTTTGACTCTTCTCCCCCTTGCATAACACTATCACTTTGGTTACACAACACTGCAGACAGTGTTCTGGGGGATTTTTGCTTGGGGGGAGGATTGCTTTGTCTTTTAGTGGATTTTTTCGTTTGTGATCTTTTAGTTTCCAATGACAATAAAACTCCACTTGCATGAGGCTTTTTAAGGCTCCTCTGCAGCAGCCTTCTCTCCTTGTAAACTGAGTCATCTTTCCTCATCATAAGCACCTGAAATTTTCTTCTCAATAATGAGATTCCTTGAGACCAGGAGGAGATTTTAACGTTTATTATTACTTTTTGTTTTGAAACTCAGGAGCCTACAAACAACATTTCAAATTAATATGGCTGTTTCCAGTTTATTCACAGATTAGCAGTGTTTCAGATAAGCCAACTTCCACTGTCTATTCCTTGCCTAGATGGCATTTCAAAAGCAAAGCAAAGTCCCTGACAGCAGACAGCCTCTGGTGAAACACCCAAAATTAATCTCTGCAAGAATGCTCAAAAATACTGTATTTCAACCTGTTTTAAGGCCTCTTAGAGACAACCTGCAGAAGAGAGGGCAGCTACAAAAGCAAATTGCAACACAACTGTCAAAACACGGTTTCCTATAGCTTTGTGCTGTCTGTCCTGTAATCCCCAGCTCCTCCTGGGCAGCCTTCCTGATAATCACTGGACAAAAATAAAGTGCTCTGGCAGACAGGCACTGCTGCAGCGCTGCCTCAGCCCAGTGCAATGGACAGGACCTGACCCTGGGCAGCTTCTTCAAGCCTTGCCTGCTGGGAGGCATCCCTCAGGTTTCAATACCACTCCCTATTTTTGGGAAACCTACAGGATCATAGTGATTTCTAAGAATAGCAAGAACAGCTTAATAGCATAGTCTACATTTTCTCATGGAATAGTCTGCAGCAACGACCACAAAAAAGATATTGGTCCCACTGGGCATGTCCTGGTTAGAAGTATGAAAGAAAAAGGGAAGAAGTCCATATTTAACACACCTGGGACCAGCCTTTAGGAGCAAAAAAAAAAAATTATTTCAGTAGGCAGCTTTTGTTTTCACTTCAAAAGCAGAGCAGTTACTCATGATGTGTGTTTAAGCATTCCAGTGTTTTGTTCTATTAATAGATTGGAAAAATAACCCATAAACCCAAACAGGATTATGTGGGGAGCCTCCACATTCAGCAGCGCTCACTGTGCAGGAACAACTTTCCAGAAAAAAACTGCAACTCCAGCGTTTTTACATCCCAGAAGATATAAACATAAATTCCTCCTACTACGGAAAAAAAAACCAAACCCCACCAAAAAACAGCACAACTCCCCCCCCCCAAAAAGGATCTCTTTGAATACTAGGAGATCTCTATTTAAGACAGACCACCCAAAGTTTCAATCATAAAAAACATCAAAAAGGAGGCACTTCAAGCAGAACTCATTAGTATTAAGTTATGATAAAATCCATGACTCATTAAAATCTCTGAACAGGTTTGTTTTCCTCCTTGTTCAGATCTGCTTCTGAACAGAGAATCAATATATTTTCCAAGTTTACTACCATTATCATCAACTAATTGTTGTTCAGTCTATAACAGCATATTTGTAAAGCAACATCTAAAGTAATTTTTAACATATGTTAAATGTTTTCTGCAGTACAACAGGTGCCTTTGTAAGTAGGTTGTGAATATGTCTGTAACATAAATATCTGCAATAGTTTCTGATACTTTTCACTGGAAAGTCCATATCAACATTTCAGTGATACCTTTGAATTTCAGCCTTTGAAGAGAGGGCTAGAAAACCTGGTCTAAAATGAGACCCACTCAGCTCTTATGACACTAATTAAGATGACCGGAATTTAAGCTCCTCAGAACATTCCCCAGGATTTCAAACCATGGATCAATATAGCAGGAGAGTCCTAAGGCACACAGACTGCTTTTTGAGCTGGTACATCCATCAGGCTTTATCCAGTGTCATTTCTAGTATTGAAATAAGCACAAAAAGGAAGTATTTACCCTTTGACAAAAGGCATAGTTTAATAATTTGGATTTTTTTTAAATCGGCTCGCATTGCAAATTGGAAATTGAAAATTCAAGTTTTTAATTTGCTTCCCATTAGAGAAGGGTAAGTACGGAATACCTCAGTCACTGCTACGTTTTGGTGGGGAGAGATACTTCATTTTACAGAAATTTTGCAGGAAGCTTGCAAGAAGTGGATGGAAAGACTAGCTCAGGAGCACAGAGGAAATCTCAAGGCAGGTCGAGGGACCTGGACCTGAGTTGCTCCCCAGAGCTTTGTCAACTACTTCATCTGAAGTGTCCGGCCCTGTAAGCGGCCCGCAGCGTGGGAGCCTCGCCCAGGGTCACTCCGAGGCCAAGGAACGAATACGCGACCGTAAGTAGACGCTGATTACCAGAGGGAAGTTCCGATCCGCTCTTTAAATCCCGGGTGCGACACGCGGGGCGGGCGCGGAGCGGCCCCGCCCCTGCCCGAGCGCGGGCCCCGCCCCCGCCTCACAGCCAGCAGCCCCGCCCCGCCGCGCGCACGGACCGTTACC